>JAQZBX010102526.1:0-11149 GCA_029593785.1 Cabassous unicinctus | reverse complement strand
AAAAAAAAAAATATATATATATATATATAAAATAATATTTATGTAAGCAAATGCACATATATGCATATGTATTTATATATCATTTTACAAATATTGGTATGTATTGTGAAAAATTTTGATTTTTACCAACAATAAAAAAAAACAAACAAAAAACTTCCCTACCCTGATGAAAGACGTAAATATCAATATCCAAAAAAGACAATGCACCCCTAACAGAATAAATCTGAATAGACCTACCTTGAAACACATCCTATTCAGAATGACAAATATCAGAAATAAAGAGAAGATTCTGAAAGCAATAAGAGAAAAGCAAGGCATCACATACAAGGGAAACCCAATAAGGTTAAGTGCTGATCTCTCATCAGAAATCATGGAAGAGAGAAGAAAGTGGGATAATGTATTCAAGGTATTGAAAGAGAAAAGCAGCCAGCCATTAATTCTGTATACAGCAAAGCTAACCTTCAAAAATGAAAGGGAATTCAAAGTCTTCACAGACAAACAAAACCTGTTAGAATATGTTAGCAAAAGACCAGAATTACAAGAGATACTAAAGGGAGTGCTGCAGACTGAAAGGAAAAAAACAAGGATAAGAGACTTGGAGAAGAGTGTAGGAATGAAGATTATTAGAAAGCATAAAATAAAGGGTAAAAAGATAAGCAATAGTATGATATGACAGCAGAAAGCCAAAGGTCAAAATGGGTGAAGTAAGTAACGCCTTTACACTAATAACATTGAATGTTAATGATGTGAACTCCCTACAAAAGACATAGAATGATAGAATGGATTTAAAAAAAAACAAGCCATCTGTATGTTGTCTAAAAGAGACTCACCTCAGACAAAAAGGCACAAGCAGGTTAACAGTAAAAGGTTGAAAAAGATATTCCAAGCAAATAGTTGCTAAAAAATACTTGGAGTAGTGGACACTAACATTGGACAAAATAGATTTTAAACGCAAATCTTTTATAAGGGATGAAGATGGTTATTATATATTAATAAAAGGGGCAATTCAACAAGAAGAAATAACTATACTAAATATTTATGCACCTAACCTCAGTGCCCCAAGCTAAATGAGGCACACACTGGCAAAACTGCAGGAAGAAATAGATGTTTCAACAATAATAATTGGAGACTTCAATACACCTCTCTCAGTATTGGATAGAACATCTTGACAGAGGATAAATAAAGAAACAGAGAGCTTGAATAATATAAAAATGAGCTAGACTTAACAGACATCTATAGAGCATTGCACCCCAAAACAGCAGGATATATATTCTTTTCAAGTGCTCATGGATCCTTCTCCAAGATAGACAATATGTTGTTTAACAAGACAAGTCTCAATAAATTTAAGATTGAAATTATATAGAACACTTTCTCTGATCATAACAGAATGAATTTCGAAATCAATAATAGATGGAAAGAGGGAAAATTAAAATATATATGGAGATTAAGTAACATATTCTTAAATAACCAGTGGGTCAAAGAAGAAATTGCAAGAGAATTCAGCAAATATCTTGAGATGAATGAAAATTAGAATACAGCATATCAAAACCTATGGGACACTGCAAAGGCAGTGCAGAGAACCTCAATGATTACATTAAAAAAGAAGAAAGAGCTATAATTGAAGATCTAACTCCACACCTGGAAGAAAAGGAACAGCAAACTAATCTGAAACCAAGCCAGAGGAAAGAAATAGTAAAGGTCACAGCAGAAATAAATGAAATCAAGAACAAAAAATAATAGGGAGAATCAATCAAACAAAAAGTTGGTTCTTTGAGAAGATCAACAAAATTGTCAAACACTTAGCTAGACTGACAGAAAGAAAAAGAGAGAAGACACAAATAAATAAAATCAGAAATGAAAGGGGGGTCATTACCACTGAACCTGTAAAAATAAGAGCGATTATAAATGGATACTATGAACAACTGTAGACCAAAAAACTAGAAAATGTAGATGAGATGAACATATTCCTAGGAACACAAAAACCACCTACACTGACCCTAGAGGAAATAGACCTCAACAAACCAATAACACGTAAAGAGACTGAAACCATCATTAGAAACCTTCCAAAGATGAATAGCCCAAGACCAGATGGCTTCAAAGGTGAATTCTACCTATCGTTCAAAGATGATGTAATCCCGATCTTGCTCAAGCTCTTCCAAGAATTTGAAAAGAAAGAATGTTACCAAACTAATTATATGAAACCAACATCACCTTAATATCAAAATCAGATAAAGATTCTACAGAAAAGAAAATTGTAGACCAATATCTCCAATAAATATACATGCAAACATCCTCAACAAAATACTTGCAAACCAAATCCAAAAGCACATTAAATGTATTACACACCACGATCAAGGGGATTTTATCCCAGGTATGCAAGGGTGGTTCAACACAAGAAAATTAATTAGTGTAATAAACTACATTGATAAATTGAAGAAAAATGACATGATTCTCTCGAATGATGCGGAAAAAGTATTGACAAAATATATGACCCTTCCTTGATAAACACACTCCAAAAGATAAGAGTAGAAGAAAGTTTTCTCAATATGTTAAAGTGCATCTCTTTTGAAAAACCTACAGCTAGAATTGTACTCAAAGGTGAAATACTGAAAGCCTTCCCACTGAGATCAAGAACAAGCCAAGGGTGCCCACTGTTACCATTATTATTCAATATTGCGCTAGAATTTTAAGCTAAAGCAATTAGGCTAGACAAAGAAATAAAAGTCTGCCAAATAAGAAAGGAAGAAGTAAAACTTTCACTATTAGCTGATGACATGATCTTATATGTAGAAAATCCCCAAAAATCCACAAAAAGGGCTACTACAGTGAGTTCAGCAAAGTGGCAGGAATACAAGGTTAATATGCAAATATCAATAATGTATCTATACACTACTGTTGTGCAATTTGAGGAGGAAATCAGGAAAAAAATTCTACTTATAATAGTGACTGTATTAGTCACCCAAAGGGGTGCTAATGTGAAATACCAAAAATGGGTTGGTCTTTATAAAGGGTATTTATTTGGGGTAGAAGGCCACAGATACCAGGCCATAAAGCGTTAAGTTTCTTCTCTCACCAAACTCCGTTGCCACGTGTTGGAGCAAGACAGCTGCCGACGTTTGCCAGGATTCAGGCTTCTTGGGTTCCTCTCTTCCCGGGGCTACTTTTCTCTCGGGGCTCAGCTCTTCTGTTTCCTGCACAAGGTCAGCTGTAGACTATGAGGCTCTCTAGGTTTTGCTTCTCTCCACAAGGCCAGCTGTAAACTCTCAGTGAACGGCTTGTCTTTATCCCGGTGCCTTCTCTCCAACATCAAAACTCCAACATCAAAACTGCTATTCAAAATCTGCTTCAACTCTGTTCTTGACATGCCTTTTATATTTGATTCCCCACCCACCAAAGGGTGGGGGTCAATGCCCTACTGACATGGCCCAGTCAATGCCCTAATTATAACTTATTGATGCCCAGATTAACAGATCAGTTTACAAGCATGATCCAATTATGTTTTTGGAATTCACAATTGCATCAAATTGTCCAATGCTACAGTGACTAAAACAATCAAATATTTAGGAATAAAACTAATCAAGGACATAAAGGACCTGTATTCAGAAAACTACAAATCATTGCTAAAAGAAACCAAAGAAGGCTTAAATAAATGGAAGGATATTCCATGTTCATGGATTGGAAGACTGAAGATCATTAAGATGTCAATTCTCCCCAAACGATTTACAGATTCAATGCTATCCCCCCCAAAATCCCAACAGCCTTTTTTTTGCAGAAATTGAAAGGCCAATAATCAAATTTACTTGGAAGTTTAAGGGACCCTGAATAGCCAAAAATGTCTTTAAAAGTAGAATGATGTTAAAGGACTCTCACTTCCAGACTTTAAAGCATATTACTTAGCTACAGTGATAAAGACTGTACTGGCATAAAGACGGACAGATTGACCAATGGAATCGAGTTGAGAACTCAGAAATTGTCCCTCAAATCTATAGTCAAGTCATTTTTGACAAGGCTGTTAAGCCCACCCAGCTGGGCCAGAACAGTCTATTCAACAAATGGTTCTGGAAGAACTGGATAGCCATATCCAAAAGAAAGAAAGAAGACCTCTATCTCACACCTTATACAAAAATCAACTCAAAATGGATCAAGGACTTAAATATAAAAACAACAACCATAAAACTCCTAGAAGCAAATGTAGCAAAACATTTTCAAGGTCTTGTGGTTGGCAGTAATTTCTTTAACCTTACAACCAAAGCATAAGCAACAAAATAAAAATTAGATAAATGGCACCTCCTCAAAATTCAACTCTTTTGCAACCCAAAGGACTTTGTCAAATGGGTGAAAAGGCAGCTGACTCAATGGGAGATAATATTTGGAAATCCCATATCTGACATGGGTTTAATATCCACGATATATAAGGAGATCATCCAACTTAACAATAAAAAGACAAAGTATCCAATTAAAGAATGGGCAAAATACTTGAAAAGACAACTGTCCAAAGAAGAAATACAGATGGTGAAGAAACACATGAAAAAATGTTCACCACTAGGGATTTAGGGAAATGCAAATCAAAACGACAATGAGATATCATTTCATACCAATTAGACTGGCCACTATTAAAGTAAAATAACTGTAAATGTTGGAGAGGATGTGAAGAGATAAGAACACTTATTCACTATTGGTGGGAATGTAGGATGGTACAGCCACTATGGAGGACTCTCTGGCAGTTCCTAAGGAAGTTGAATATCGACTTGCCTTGGGACCCGGCAATACCAATGCTAGGTATATACCCAGAAGAACTGAGAGCAGTGACACGAATAGACATCTGCACACTGATGTTCACAGCAGCGTTATTCATGATAGCTGAAAGTTGGAAACAGCCCAGGTGTCCATCAACTGATAAACAGATAAACAAATTGTGCTCTATACACACAATGGAATATTATGTGTGGTGAGAAGAAATGAAGTCATGAAGCATATGACAACATGGATGAATCTGGAAAACATGTTGAGTAAACAAGCTAGACCCCTAAGGAAAAATACTATATAATTGAGGTAAACATATTATGTGAAATATAAATATATTATGTTAAAAATGAATATGGATAGAATTGCATATACAAGTCCATTTTTCTTTGAAGCCTGCGAACACATTTAATTTAATACTAAAATATGTTAATATCTGCCAAAAAACCTCACATTATACTAAGTGGAGACCAGACACAGAATACTACATATTATATGATTCCATATATATAAAATGTAAATATAAATCAGTTTATAAAGATGAAATTAGATTAGTGTTTATGTAGGTCTGAGGAAGGAATGTTAAGGGGTATGGAGTCTTACTTTTTGGAGTAATGAAATTGTTCTAAAATTTTTGAAATCATGACTGTACAATATTATGATTATTCTAAAAGTCATTGATTATACACTTTGGATAGATTTTATGGTATGTGAATATAGGTCAGTAATACTTCTTATTGAACAAATAAATAATTGTGCAAGAGTAGCCAGAAATGGCAGCTATGTACAGAAGGGGAAACAGAGAGAGATTGAGAGATGAGGAAATTTCTTGTTTATCTATTTTTTGTTTGTTATTATTATTGTTGAGATAATGAAAATGCTTTAATGATGATTGAGGTGATGAATGCACAGCTAGGTAATTGTACTAAATGCCATTGATTGTACACTTTGGATGAATTATATGCTTTATCTATGTATCAATAAAATTGATTTGTTTAAAAATATATTATATCTAATTATGCAGAAATTCTGAAACTCTATTGGTAATTTTAATTTGCCTAGATTTGTTTATGTGATTTCTTTCCTCAAAGGGAATATGTATGAAGCAGGAGATATTACAGAGACTTTTTAATAACATATTTTCACTCCAAATAACAAAATTGTTTTTATATCCTATAAACATCTGGATCATGGCAGGCATTTCATTGAAACATTGTTTATTAAGATGCTCCTTATTAAGGCAGACATGCTGGGATAAATAATGGCCATTTTAATTTGCAAGATCAAAGTGGCTATGTGGGGGGCAGTGATTGAGAAGGAATTTGCTGTCAAATCTGATTTTAAGGAATTATGTGATTAGATTGGGCTCACCTGGATAATTCAGGAAAATTTCTCCTTCTTGGGAATCCTGACCATAATTATGTTTGCCAAGTCTCCTGTACAAGAAAACGTATTCACAGGTTTTGAGGATTTGGATGCAGGCATCTTTCTTGGGTGGTGGGATGGGGAAGAAAGGTGTTACTCTGCCTACATGGGATGACTTATGCCTTCATAGGGAAAGATGGAGTTTCTCCAGGTCTACTACATGAAAGGCAACTCTGGATTTCTTAGAATGGAAAGTTAATCCTCATAATTTTAGTTTGTGTTGTTTCTGCTGCTATTTGTTTGGTTTGGTTTGGTTTTTGTTCACTACCAGCTGCTTTAGGAAAATTCAGTCATTTACTTTGTGGGCTCTGGCATCTTGCGTTCAGGTATGAGGACAGAGGATGAACTATATTGTTGATGGTTAATGTTAATTGCAGCCACAAGAGCATTGACAAATGCACCACTTTATCAGATTTAAGTTTAGCCTTTAGCTTGGATTATTCTACATCATCCCTCTCAAAACATCCTCCATTTGTCTTCTAAGTCTGTCTGTTACCGCTTAGAGGGGTCTTTAGAGTACTGAAGCTGCCTATCTGTGATTCTTCCAAGACATTGTAAAATAACCTGTTGTACTTGAGAGAAGATGGCTTCAAATTAGTTAAGGAAGTTATTTCTTATTAGGTTTGGGGAAGATCCAGATAAACATCTGTGCATTTCAGAGAAAGTCATTTAATTTAGGGTAATGGAAGAGAGATTATAAAATTTGGGAGACTACCATATTTAGAAATTGGCAAATCTAGGAGTACTTGATTGTCTTTGACAACATTTGCTGGCTTTCCACTCCAATATATAAGAGTGTCCAATTACATGTTTTATAAGAGATGGCTTAGACTGGAATCTACACTATGTGGCTCTCAAAGATAAAGTGATATTGGCCTATATGAGTTATTATACAAAACACAAAATTTCTTAGGGTGCTTAGATATAGCACATTTGGGTACGTTGTTCTGTATAGAAAAAGAAGCCTTACGAATATGCCATTCACATTCAATGGAATTTCATGACATGTTTAAAGTGAATACAAATCAACTGTTGAGAAAAGTTTTAGTTTTAGTATGTTACTAGTATATGCAATTCTATCCATGTGTTACTAACACATGAAAAAAATTTCTGAACACTTTTTGGCAAATGATAACCCTAAATTCTTCACAGCAGCAAACAGCTCTAAAGATCCTCTTTTCCCTTTTTTTCCTTCAAACTCTCCTAACTTGCCTCTTCTTTTTACTTCTCTCTGTTCATTCTATCTAGTAACATGCTCTAGCCTATGAATGTATTATTTCTTTTTATTCTGAAGTAGTGCTCTGCACTTTGTATGCTAAATTAATTAAGTTTTTAGCTCGGATTCTTAAAATTTTCCAGTGAACCGTTTTCTCATTCATCCCAGCAAAATGTCCTGAAGCAAGGAGCAAATCCATAATCATTTTTAATGAGTGAGAGACAGTAAAAAAAACTCATAATACTTACACAATAATAGTTTTCTTCCTCTCACATATGTAATCACCACTTTGCTAGAAATAACTCTATCCCTTCTCCTTTAAGATATGATAAAGAAAGGAAGAGAGTGAAAGCGACAAGAATGTTCTTTGTTTTAACATTGTACATCTGCCACATTTCAGTACACTGCTAACAAATTATTCTCCATAGACATTAATTCTTGTCTTAATTGCATTGGCAAGTTGTTTGTTATTTCTGTAATCTTACAGATAAAAAAAAATCACAAAATAATTTATCAATAGCTAAAATTAATAAATAGCCTCACATATTAAAGAATAATATGAGAGATAAATAATCAAAATGCCCCAAGAGTTCCTGGAAAACAGATTTTCATTTATTCCTGTAATTATATTAGGTGTGGTTTCCACATCTTTCCAACTACATGAATATCCAAAAACCTATATGCTTGTTCAAAAGATCATGAATAAATATTAAAATTACATTTACTGAAGTCTATAAAATTCCTAGTGTAGAAAACATGAACTAAACAGCAACATATCTCTTACAAATGATTATTTTACACATAAGATTGGTCTATACTCCACTACATGGCCCCTGCCCCCACCCACTTGGCTAAAGATGAAAAAACAAAAACAGTGACTGCTTCAAACAGGACAACTGAAATTATTTCTTGCAGGAATTTATCAATTGCATTCAGAGAGGGTACCCGCACATGGCTAGAACTATAGGAGGTGTAGGATGGGCTTATTCTACCACAGAGAGAAAAAGGAGAGTCCTGAGGACATTTCAAGTCTTTGTGCAGCATCTCTGCTTGAAACACAGCATCTTCCCCGTTCTTGGAATCAAAATTGTTAAGTGTATTAGTCAGGGTACTCTAGGGAAACAGAACCATATATATAGTAAGAGTTTTTATAGGAATTGGCTTATGTAATTGTGGTGATGGGCAAGTCCAAATTCTGTAGGGCAGGCCCACAAGCTGGAAGGCTTTTGATGAATTACCCAGGAAAAGTTGGCTGGCTGAAGTACAGATGGGAATTTTCTCTTTCAAGAGCTGAAATCATCACATCTCCTTTTAAGGCCTTCAGCTGATTGGATGAGATTTCTCATTGTTGAAGGTAATCTCCTCAGTTGATTATAGATGTAATCAGCCACAGATTCAATCAACATACTGTTAATTTAATTCCATGAACTATTCTCACAGTGATAATCAGGTCACTGCTTGCTTGCCCAAACAACTGGACACCATAATCTAGCTAAGCTGACACATGAACTTAACCCTCACAGTGAGCAATATAAGTTTCCTAGACTGAACTACTTTCTATTGCTTACAATTAATGTGTCTTACCTAAGTTACTAGGTCAGGCCAGCAATGTCTCTTCTTTTTCATTACGAATGCTGACATCTTAGAAAGAATTTGAGGGTTCTAATGAATCCTTGCCATAAAGTATTGTCTATATATTCACAGAGTCCTCAGCATTTTGTTTATCAACCCCAATACTTATTTGGGAGGACTATGTGTTCTATTTACCCAAGCTAATTTATAGGTGCCATATTAACATGGAAGCAACTTTCTGTTTTCTGAACCAAAATGACCTTTTCTGTACTACAATGATTGTAAGTTTTCTTACTACCAGGAGTGTCTACAAGGTAGTAGTATAAAATAATAGTCTATGTAAGAATACCAAGTACACTTTGGATGGATTTATGCTTTATTAATATGTATCAATTAAATTTATTTGTTAAAAAAGTCTCATTAAACATTGTTGTTTGAAATGAATATTTGAATAAATGAGTGAATAAAAGAACAAATATGGAAAATGCTAGTTGAGGTATCTGAGAGGGCTGTTATATATATATATTTTTCTCTGTCCAAATTCTGAACAAACTCAGAAGAAAATCATGTCTATATGCAGACAAAAATATCAGACTTATAGATAGTGGCTAGTATGAAGAATATAGATTAGGGTTTATTTGTTAAGTAGTTTACCAACTTAGGTAAACTTAATTACTCAGTCCCTGACAGCATAGAATCAGATAAAGTAAATTCAATGGCATAGAATAGCAGAGGAGAGATTGTGCTAGACATGGGTAGTACTGATTCTAAGTGGAAGAAAGCAGAGCTAAATTAAGTAAGCACAGTTATATTTGCCAAATTTATGATTTGAGTAAGTCACTCCATCTAGCCAATATCAAAATGAACAAGGAATCTAAGTAAATGAAAGGGAATAGAGAGGCAGAAATATTATACTGATGGAATTCCTTACAATAAGAAAGAAAAAATAAGAAAGGAGTAAGAGACATGTCTTCCTTTTTGTGCAGATTAATAAGATAGAGCTCTTGAATAAGGCAAGCAACCCATTTGATATGTTTGCTGGGGACTTTTAAAGGTATTCAGAAGAAAAGTGCTAAGGCCTATGTTACTTTACAACACATGATGCAGAGTGCCAGGTGCTCATGAAAATGTCCAATTCTTAAATTCATTAGAGATAGGGCTCTTCAGCAGTATTTGCTCCTTAACTTCCACCTCCAGCTATGCTCCTTTATCGAAGCTACTACTTGAACTAATTCAACTAGCCTTTCCACAGATTTGTATGATATCCCAAAGTCTCCAGTAAAACAAATATACAGAAAAATTTAGCAATGCTAAGTTCAACTGGCTACCAGAATGCCTTGAATATTTAGACAGGTTAAAGTGCTGGGCCTATCTGTCTTCTCCATCATCAGCATTCTATGATATTGTCTAGCAATGAGTTTGTTCAACAACTCTCTTAGTTTGCCAAAAGGCTGCCAATGCTATGTACTAGAAATGGGTTGACTTTTATAAAGGGAATTTATTTGGGGTAAAAACTTATAGTTCCAAGGCTGCAAAAATGCCCAAATCAAGGCATCTTCAGAGATGCTTTCTTACCAAAGGTGCTAGCAGATCCTGGAATCCTGCCACACGGTGAGGCAAGATGGCTGGTCTGATGGTCTCTCTCTGATTTCTCCTTGAGCTCAGCTGTGGGCAATCAGGCATCTCTCCCTGGACCTAATCTCCTTGAGGCTCTTGGGGCTCCTCCGTCTTTCTGCTCCTGTAGGCGAACCTGGAATCTTCTCTCTGATTTGGCTGGACAAAATGACAGAACTCCCTTTTTCTGCATCTCTTCTTTCTCTCTGTGTTTTCTCAGTTTATCTAAGACCCAGAAAGAGGGCAGAAACCCAACCTAGGTCACGCCTTACTGACTTAGTCCAATCAAACACCTAAAGTGATCTAATTGAAAGTTATCTAATCCAAGGTCCCTTAAGTGAATGTAATTAGAAGTCGCCATCTACACTGTGTTTACAGGCACAGGATTGGGTTAGCTTAAGAACATAATTTTCTGAGGTCCCCAAAAGACAAACCAGGACAATAACAAATATATATTGAGCATCATTTTTATTGCATATGGCATTCTAGATTCTGTGGAATAAACTGTGAAAAAAAGAGATAAAAATCCCTACTGTTAGAACTTGTATTTTAGTGAATGAGAGAAAAAAATTAAAAAAA
>JAQZBX010102525.1:0-11152 GCA_029593785.1 Cabassous unicinctus | reverse complement strand
ATGGAAACCTCAGTCCAAGTCTTTTCCTTTTTAAAGCTTTGTCATTTAGGGATTGGAAAGCTGAGTTGAGCAAAAGGTCAAGTAGGAAACCAAAAGGAAAGCTAGAGAAATGTTGGAGAGGCAGATCCTTCTGCAGCTCCAAAAGCCTTGCTGAGGCACCATTTATAGGGTGCTCTCTCTGTGCCAGGTACCATGCTGAGCATCTCACATCATAAACTCATGTGATCCTCACAGAAACCCTCTGGCAAGTAGTCTTGTCATCCTGATTGCAGCTGAGGAAACAGGATTAGGGAGGCAAGTAGCTTTTCCAAGAGGTAAGTAGCAGGTAGCGTCACTATCCAAGCCACATGGTCTTGCCACCAAAGCTGAAACTTTCAGTCACCGTGCTACATTGTCTCTCAGTGGTAGCAGACTTGCCTCAAAAGTTTGTCCTTCTGAGCTAGTCAGGATGGTCCATGGGATGCCTGCCACCAAAAAGTACAAAGAGTTAAGAATTAGCCAGGAATAAAAAGGGATAAACTGCTGGCATATACGTTGGATTAATTTCAAAAGCATTATGTGAAGTGGGAAAAGCCAAACACAAAAGACTACTTGTATAATTTCATATTTGTGAAATTCTCAAAAGGCAAATTCCAGAAAAAGTAAAAGTATATAGAAAGCAGATTGGTGGTTGCCTGGGACTGAGAGGCGGCAGGTAACTGGTTGCAAATGGGGCAACAAAGAACTTTTTAGAGTGATGGAAATAGTCCTTGGTTGTGGTAGAGGGAGCTCGACTATGCATTTGTCAAAACTTGGTATATTGTTCCTTTAAACAGGTGGATTTTATTGTATGTAAATCGTATTTAAATAAAACTAACGAAAATTAGGACAAAATTCCCTTTCCTTTAGTAAATTGCCTTGAAGAGGTGTTACCTTTAAGTTTAGCAATTAAGTTACCCATGCTTTCTGTTTTAGTAAAGAAGAATATCTTCATAACAGAAAATTATTATTTGGAATACTACAATGGTACTTCTGGAGGGTAGTTTGGATAAAAAGCAGTCAAGTGAACTGGTCTGATTTCTTTCAAGTGAACACTGGTCTAACTGCACCCAAATGTAACTGTCTACTGCCTCCTGGTGGCAGCAAATTTAAAATTTCAGTTCATTCATTCAAGAAATACTTGTTGAACCATATGAAATTCCCATTTTTTGTATGGTCATATGGTCATATATCAGCAATTCCAACTGGTTCGACCTAATATAAATCACCTTATGTGTGCTATGTAATATCATGGAAATGTATTGTTGCATAAGGTAGACCAAGATCCCTGCCTTCAACTTGCTTACATTCTGGGGGACCAAGACATGAATAAGCAAACAAATAAATTAACAAAATCATTTAAAATTGTTAAGAAATAAACGGGATAAAATGATAGACACTGGGGGTAGAACAAAAACTACTTTGGATAAGGAAGTCAGAAAAGATATGATAGCGAGATGGACCATCACGGGAAGATCATTCCAGATAAAGGGGATAGCAAGTTCAACAGCTATAAAGTGGGACTAAATCCAGATCGCGGCCATGCTGAGTGAGGGGGCTTGTTATTAGGATAGTTAAGAGATGTAAACACATACGAGTTTTGTAGAGTCTTGAGGGCCCTGACAAGAAGTTTGGATTTTATTTAATTTAGAAGAAAGTCACTGAAGGCTTTTTACCGAAACAATTGACATGATTGTTTATGTTTTAAAATATAACTTCATGTGTAAAGGAAATAGTCTATATTTCGATTTTGGTGGTTACATGACTCTATATGTTTGTCAAAAGTCCTTGAATTGTATACCTAAAAAAGCTGAACTGGTGAATTTTACTCTATGTAAATTATACCTAAATAAACCTATCCTCTACCCTTCCAAAAAGAGAGAACTCTGAGCTGAAGCATTGAAAATGGTTTCTCTGGAAGATGTTACTAGGGAGAATGTAAGACAATCTTTTTTTTAAAATTATTTGTTTCTTTTTGGTGATTTTGTTGTTGAACTCTTTGACTCCTTAAACTCTGTGCTTGTATATTTTTAGTCAAATAAAAATTTAAAAAATTATATAATTCTAGCTATGGCATGGAGAAAAGATTATAAGACAGCAAGACCAGAGACAGGAAAAGTATTTAGTAGGCTATGGCAAGAGATAATAATGGCTTAGACTAGGGTCGTGACAGCAGAACTGAGAGATGGGGATAAAATTAAAATCTACAATTTGGAAATAGAACTGTTAAGACTTGCTGATGGCTTGGATGTGGGTATTATGGGTAATCAGGATAAAGAAAAATAAATCAAGAATGACTTTCAGGGTGGGAGTGTTGGTATTAGTGCAGCATGTTTGGCAAGAGGGAACAGTTCAGTCAGGGGTTTGTTTTGGATTTTTTAATATTTGAGCTATCTATCACTTACCCAAGCGGAAGAGTCAAGAAGGTAGTTGGACACATGCACCTATAGTTGAGGAAAGAGATAAAGACTAGAGACATATATTTGAGTGTCATCAGTATATACCTGCTATATAAAGCCTGGACCCAGTTGAGATAGAAAATCCAGAAAAAATCCTATAGATAAAGCAAAGAAGAGGGCCCTGTGGCACTTTTGGAGGTCTGCTAGACAAGGAGGTGCCATATAGCTAGTTTCCAAGAGGTATATTTAACCTTGTTTGTGTTGAACCTGCAAGTAGACATTATGACATTATGACGTTATGACCCCTGGTTATACATGCCATGGCCACAGTCTTGTCATGTGGGCAAACTACTGTCGCAAAATGACTCTGTTACAATGCATCTTTGAAATAAGTGTCTAGCAAGTTTTTGCAACTCTGTGATGTACTGCTATTTCAAATTTATTCCTTCCCAAACAGAATCAGCTACACTTGTAATAGCAGTGAAAATAATAATAATAATTATGCCTAAGACTTACTGAGCACTACACTGTTAGGTATTGTTCTAAGCACTTTTGCATGCATTACCACATCAATCTTCACAGCAACCCAATGAGATAGATATTTTAGTAAACTCTTTTATGGACAAGGAAACAGTGGTCCCCAAAAGTTGATTAACTCTTATAAGATCTCAGAGCTAATGAGTGTTAGAAAGGGGCTGTGCATTCAGACACTGGCTCAAAGAGTCAGAACTACTATTCTTGCTCTCATTTTAACGGAGCTGCTTAAACTTTATTTAGATTCCATTTATTTTGTATTTAACAAGTACCTCATCATATTCTAGTTATATCCTGTGTTGAAAATTTGGCATAATTCAGATCAAAACAATGTTTGGGAACATTTTGTTGTCAGAAACCAAGAGGACATTAAATCTCATGGGGACTTTGTGGGTAGAGTTAAAAATCTTAAGGATAAGCATCCCTCTTCAAATCTTTAATACAAAATCCCCCCTTTTCTTACCCCTAACATCCCTAGAAAAACTTCCTGTCAGCAAAGGCCTTTTCTCGGGTTTAAGGATTCCCAATGCCAGATGTTAAGTCTAGAAAATCTGCAGATGGTAGAGAAGGAAATGCAAAGGGAAAATGAAGTTCTCAAATGCCTTTAAAAATTTGCTACCTTCTACTTTAAAATAAAGCAACATTATAATATTTTTCTAGTTTGTCTAGCTTTAAAAAATCCCAACAAACACTAATCATAGTTTTGGAATCTATCACTCCCTTTATTTTTCCCATTCTGAAAATTAAGATATAAAATCAAGTATTAATTACATTAAAAATTATTCTCCATTAATAAACATTTTGAGCAGTTCTGCCACCTCAAATAAACCCAAAGAAAATATTAAGTCAAGGTGGCAGTTCAAATGAATGGGGAAAAGATGGATTACTTAATAAATGCTGCTGGGACATTGGGTGAACTATTTGGGAAAAAATAAAGTTAGATGCCTACTTCACAAATTTAACTCCGGATTGTTACATAAAGTATAGATAAAATTTTAAAGTTATATAGAATAAATAAATCATAAAATAACTATGTGAAAATGTAAGTGGATATATTTTGGGATTGGGAAGTCTTGCTAATTATAAACACAAATATATAATCCATAAAAAGTGAGATGAATAGATTTAATGCACATATTTTTTGTTTTTGCCCAAAGAAGTGAAATATATTTTAAACATATTTTCATATGCACACACATACACAAATTTCATTTCTTAATAACCATCATGCTTATACTGTTGTATCCACTGATTCATGGATTAACCCTGACACTAAACATTCCTTTCCATTCTAGTATTCGATATAGAACTAGTTTCAACAAAGTTGGAGCAGTAAGTTCTTGGCTATATAAATATTTTGCTCCAGGCATGTTGTATTAGTTGTCCATGACTGCATAACAAATTATACCCAAACTTAGCAGTGTATATAAACAAACATTTATTATCTCACACTTTCTGTGAGTCAGGAATCCAGGAGTGGTTTAACTGAGTGCTTCTGACTCAAAGTCTCTGTAGCTGTTTGAAATTATTTTATGAATGCCAAAAAGAGAAAGATTATGTTTGTAAATTAATCTATTCCTCTGTGTGTGATACCCTTTGATTGCATTAAATTCAGCTAAGAGGCCTTTGATTAGATTATGTGATAAGATTATGTAGGGCTTTTGATTGAACTATATCAGTGAGGAGTGACTCAGGTTGAGTCCCTGCCCCCTTGCTGGGTCTGATATAAACGGACTCACGCAGACAGACAGAAGAAAAAGGGATCCCATATATTTGAGTCTGCTGTATGAAAGAGAGCATTGCTTAAGTACAAAACTCCCAAGAGGCTGGGCCCATGGGTAGTTCAAGAGGAGACTAGCCCTGCTACATGCCTGATAGCTTATAGCTGAACTTGGAAAGAGAGTGGAACAGCCGAGACTGATATAGGAAGGAAGCTGTATTAGTCAGACAAAGGGGTGCTAATGTGAAATACCAAAAATGGGTTGGTCTTTATAAAGGGTATTTATTTGGGGTAGAAGTCCACAGATACCAGGCCATAAAGCATTAAGTTTCTTCTCTTACCAAAGTCCATTGCCACGTGTTAGAGCAAGACAGCTGCCAACGTTTGCCAGGGTTAGGCTTCTTGGGTTCCTCTCTTCCCGGGGCTGCATTTCTCTCCGGGCTTAGCTCCTGTTTCCTCCACAAGGTCAGCTGTAGACAATCAGACGAACGGCTCGCTTCTCTTCTCCTGGGGCCTTCTTTCCAACATCAAAACTGCTTCTCAAAAACTGCTTCCTCTGTCCTTTGCCTTGCCTTTTATGTTCGATTCCCCACCCACCCACCAAAGAGGTGGGGCTCAATCCCTACTGTCCCAGTCAAACCCTAATCATAACTTAATCATGCCCAGATTAACAGATCAGTTTATAAGCATGATCCAATTATATTTTTGGAATTCATAATTACATCAAACTGCCCAACTGCAACAGAAGCCCAGAAAGAAACAAGCCCCATGCCAGGAAAGAGAGGAAGCCCTAAGAAACAATCCCTATGCCAGCTTGTGGCTGAAATCAGGAAGAAAGCAAAAGCAGCTGAGCCTGAGAGAGGACACTCAGAAGAGAAGGCAGAGACCAGGCAGAGCTTGGCCACCATCTTGCTTCAACATGTGGCAGCTGACTTTGTTGAGAAAGCACCTATTATGGTGCCTTGAGTTGGACTTTTCTTGGCCTTGGAACTGTAAGCTTTTATGCCAAATAAATACCCTTTATAAAAGCCAATAAATTTCTAGTACTTTTCATCAGCAGCCCTTTGGCAAACTAAAACAATCTCTTACAAGGCAGCAAAGTGTTAGCCAGAGTTATAGTTATCTGGAGGCTCAACTAGGGAAGAATCATTTCCAAACTCACTCATGTGGCTCTTGGCAGGCCTCAGTTCCTCACTGCATAGTCCTCTCCACAGGGAAGCCTTACAACATTGCAGCTGGTTTCCTCCAGAGTGAGAAATTCAATAAAGAGTGTGAGTGAGCTTGCATTCCCAAGAAGGAAAACATAGTTTTTAAATAACTTAATCTCACAAGTGACATTCAATCACTTCTGCCAAGTTCTACTTATTAGAAGTGATTCACTAAGTCAAACCCACACTCAAGGAAAGAGGAATTAAGTTCAATTCTTTAAGGAAGGAGTATCAAAAAATTTGTGGGCATATCTTTAAAATCACCACACAAGTGTTGGAGGTACTTATTTCCCCAAAGAGAATCTGGGTTCTTTTTAAAATACCATGATCCTTTGCCAAAGGCTAGATGGAGGAGGTTTATGATGAGATGGAGGGTGGATGAGAGAAGTAAAAATGGGATGGAAAGGTATTCCAGGCAGAGGAGAAATGTGATTGTATCCACACACTCCCAAGCATAACACAACTAAAGCTACCTTTAACATATTTAAATAAGAAAATGGTTAAGAGCTTTAAGTTTTAAAACAGAAATTAGAGATCCCATCCTGGTGAGCTCTGCCACATTCTCTAATGACACAGCAAGAATCCCCTGAGTACAGGGGCAGTGACTAGTGAAGGAGGATGGACAATTGACAGGCCCTTGATATTGATGACTGCACTTATGAACAATTACTTTTGAAATTGAAATTTAGCCTAGTATAATAGGGTGCCTAAGAGTTATCTCCTGATAGCCTTCCTGTTGCTCAAATGTGGCCTCTCTCAAAGCCAAACTCAGCATATAAATGCATTACTGTCTCCCCAATGTGGGACATGACTCCTGGGGATGAGCCTCCCTGGCAGAGGGATTACTACAAAGCACCAACTAGCAATGCAACTGGAAAAAGACTTTGATCAAAAAGGGGAAAGGGTAAATACAAATGAGTTTATATGGTGTAGCCGTTTGGCAGTTTGATGTAATTATGAATTCCAAAAATATATATTGGATTATGCTTGTAAACTGGTCTGCTAATCTGGGCGTGATTAAGTTATGATTAGGGCATTAACTGGGCCACATCAGTAGGGCATTGAGCCTCACCTCTTGGTGGGTAGGGGAATCAAATATAACAAGGAAAGACAGAAGAGAAGTTTTGATGTTGGAATCTTGTGCTGGAGCCCTGGGAAGTAAGAGAGCTTGGTCGTGAGGAAGGAGAGAAGGTCCCAGGATAGAGACAAACCATTCACCTGATAGTCTACAGCTGGCCTTGTGGAGGAAACAAAGGAGCTAAGCCCAGAGAGAAACGCAACCCCAGGAAGAGAGGAACCCAAGGAGCCTGAACCCTGGCAAACATCGGCAGCTGTCTTGCTCCAACACGTGGCAATGGATTTTGGTGAGAGAAGAATCTTATGCTTTATGGCCTGGTAACTGTGGACTTCTACCCTAAATAAATACCCTTTATAAAAACCAACCCATTTCTGGTTTTTGCATCAGCATCCCTTTGGCTGACTAATACGTATGGCTAAGAGACTTCACAGTGAGTTGGGGGGTCATTCCAGAGGTTACCCTTATGCACATCTCAGTAGGATCTCATTGACAGGCACAGTAAATATTGCCTCAAATAGTGGGGCTCCTGAGGGCTCTGGAGACATCCAAACACTTTAGGCAGGGTAGACAGCTCAGCTCAGCCCTGCCTGTGGGCCCTGCTTGGGAATTTATGCTCCCCAGTGCGACAGAGTTGGACTCAGTTGTGGTTTCCCTACATATGGCTCTTTGGCCCCTTCTGTTTGATTCCATAGTTAGTGCTAGAGTTGATATGTGTATGTCCAAGAGACTTAAATCTTTGGGCTGTCCATGTGCCAGCTGGGACCTGAATCTCAACAGAGTTGCAACACCTACTCTCCAGTCCATTGGACTCACCCAGGACAACTAACAAGGAAGTGATGATGGACAATGACCATCCCAAGGAACAGAGAGAGTGTGCAACTGCTAGCAAGATAGTCTCATCCAATCTGCCTCATGGAATCTAAGCCCGCTCTCAATTAGAGGTGGGGTGGGCATCACCATCCCAGAATCCTCAGGATTGGGGAATGAACGATGGACTAGAATAGATTTACTGGTATTCTACTATAGACTTATTGTGATTCTAGCAATGGAAGAATTTTTATCAAGATGTGGAGGCAGTGGCCTCTGGAGGTTCTGAGGGGAGGGAGAGGGAAAATCTGGTGTAATTTGGGGGCATTTTCGGGACTTGGAATATGTCCTGAATGACATTGCAATGACAGATACAGGCCATTATATATCTTGTCATAACTTACAAAATTGTACAGGAGAGAGTGTAAACTACAATGTAAACTATAATCCACGCTTAGCAGCAATGCTCCAAACTGTGTTCATCAATTGTAACAAATGTACCACACTAATGAAGGATGCTGGTAATCTGAAAATGTGGGAGTGGTAAGGAGCGGGCATATGGGAGTCCCCTACATTTTTCATGTAACATTTATGTAATCTATCTTTTTTAAAAAAAAATAAAAAGTATATTTAAAAAAATGGGAATTAGAGACCTCCTAGTAATACAGTTCTATAAACCAGAATTAAAACACAGCCATGAGATTATAGTAAGTAGGAAAATGACAAAATTATAACAATCTGCTTGTTGAATTGACCACTTCATCATTATATTTAATGACTATCTTGGTCTCTTATAACTGTTTTGAACTTTAAGTCTACATCTGGGGATCGAACCCAGGTCCCTCCATATGGAAGACAGACACCCAACCATTTGAGCCACATCTGTCCCCGCCCCCCCCGCCAGTTTTTGTTTTACTCAAGTAAACAACATTTAAGAATTTGATAGACAGCCAAGACTTTGTAGCTTGTCCCAATTGTTTGCCTATCCCAGGCTCTTAAAATAAGATACCATTGTCTCTGATACTTCTTTTAATTCTGAAAAAAAGGATTACTGGTTAACATAATATCATCAATAGAGTTACAGCCACAGGTTTCTTCCACGCAGCCAGGATCTTTGCCATCAGGACAGGACAGATGGTTGGGCTATGCACACAGCCTTGGGAAAGCACTGCAAAATCCACCATTGGCTGTCTCACATGAAGGTAAATGCAAGCTGGCTTGACTTGCCTAAAGAGATACTAAAGAAAGCCTTAGCAAGTTTTAATACAAAGTGATAGTGACATTACTGGATATTAATTTTTGCAACAAACTTGCAATATTTGGGACTGCTGGAGACAGCAGTGGTGTTACTTTAATCTATGATAATCTACTGTTATGCACCACTTCTGGCAGGCCTCAATGGCCACTCGTTTCTGCAGCCATAGAGCTGCTGCTTTAGCTGAGGTGGGACAAATCAGAAGAACATGAGCTAAAGCATCTGCCTCTTGATTTCTAGGTGGAGAGGTTGTTTCTGTGACACATACTATTTTTTTTAAATAATTAAAACCACGATTAACAACATTATACTTTTATCTAATCTTATGCCAAAACATTGTTAAATTTTCAGGAATTTTATACAATCTTTAAGTATTCATATGAACATTTTACTGGTACAACTTTGATTAACAGAGGGTTAAAGAATCTCTTTTAATTTCATAACACTTTTAAACACTTTCCATTCAAATTATAATATATCAAATGAACTCAACTATTCTATATTTCACTTTTTCCCAAAGTGAAAGATACTTTTCAGGATTTGACTCTGAGAAGACAAGTTTGAACATTATGTTCTTTTAAAAGTGATAAGATTTATTTTTCTTAAACAGCCAAGGAAATGGTAAGGTTAAAGTATAACAAGCTATTTTGATAAAAGAGATTTTTTTCTTTTGTATACTGATTAGTCAGGAGAAAAACTTTTAGCAAACTTTTGCTGAAACAGACCACCGATTTGGGGAATTTTCTTATTTTAACAGAGAAAGAACAAAATTTTAACTTTGCATCAGTATACTATTTAATATTACAGCTTTTAAAACTTTATAGATAGACCCAATGAATTTTACTCAACTTTAACTACAAAAATTTCTTTTTCATGAACTTTCTGCACTTTCTGTATTCATTCAGGTTTTATTTTATATTTTAACTTTTCTTAGTAACCAGTCGTTTTATCTTAGGACAAAATTACTGTCTTTTTTCTTAATAATAAAAATGCATTCTATATACCGTACATACATAAGTTACTAAAATGATTTTGGAAACTGTCTCAAAGCAAATTTCTTATAACATTCAATTACCATGATTACATTAATTAACAGGTATTTTATTTTAGCAGTGCAGGAAAAACTACTTTCCCATTATATTTTTTTCTTTTTTCTTTTTTCCCCCCATTATTTTATGAAAACCTAAGATTCTCAATGGAATCAAAATTATCTTCTCCCTATCACCACTTCAATATGCAGAATGGGGTGGCCTCTGACAGGTTTTCCTGCCATTAAATCAATTTCTGTTTAATAATGACTTCCTGTGATTAGCCATTTGAATATTTCAGTTTAAGCAATGCTCCTACAAACTTCTTATAACTATTCATAATGACATAGAGTATAGATACGTCATTTCAAGACAAATTCCGCCTTCACAGAACACATTCCTTACTCAGTGCTACCACAATACCCTCTACAACTTGCCATACACATTTGAATAGAGCTCTTTTAAGAATTTTCATTTATCAATTTAATATTACCATCTGGAGGTATCAAAATATACACTGAACAAACAGACAAACACAACAAGAGTTATGACACACCGACAGAAACGTAAAGCTCATTAACTTGACTCATAGTTCTTACTCCTTTAGTATGGCTATTTTTAGGCTTTTCATTATTTTATATCATTGACTTAACTGCTTTTGAGATTTTTTCTGGAATCACTGTTGCTTGTAATATGCAAGCTTGTTTTTGAAAACACTTTTACTAGTAATCAGTAACCAGTTAGGAATATTTGAGCACTATAAATGTAGTTAAGCTTTAACTCAGCAGTTTAGATAGGTATTTAACACATATATTTTGGATTGTTGCTTTTTAGGAGTATGCTTAGACAGACTTAGAAGTCAGCTAAAAACTTACTTGTAAAAGGCAAGCAATTGTAGGTTTGTTAAGTAAGGTTAAAAGGGACAGCTGGGTATTGAAATTTTTGATAAAATGAGAAGGATCAGAAGAATAGGACCCAAAACCGTGCTTGATTTGGGAGAGGGAGAAGGGGATGTGAACGCACATAATGCTTTCTGCCTTGGCCACTTCTTGGAGAGGGAGGACAGGAGCTAGGGAAGGAGGCTTGAGAGCGGGGAGTTGGGTTC
>JAQZBX010102524.1:0-11146 GCA_029593785.1 Cabassous unicinctus | reverse complement strand
CGTCTCCCATATGGAGGGAACTGGGTTCGAGCCCTGGGACCTCCCAGTAAAAATTAAAAAAAGAAAAATACAGAAGGCGTGTGGGCCACTAGGTCTTGTGTGCAGGCGTGCCGCCAGGCCCCGTGCATTGGTGCACCATCAGGCCCCACAAGCCATGCAGCAAGATGACGTAACAGGAGAGTGACACAAGGGAAAGCCAAGATCAGACGCACCGAAAAACCAGGAACTAAGGTGGCACAAGTGGTAGGAGGCCTCTCTCCCACATCAGAGTTTCCGAGGATGGAACCCCAGTGAAGACAGTTGGAGAAGGATAAGAAGAGAGGGCAGGAAACGGACACAGAGAGTTGCGCAGTGAATGGACACAAAAACAGTAAAAAACGGGGGGAGGGGAGGTGGTAAAAATGGATAAAAGTAAATAAATAAATAAATCCTTAAAAACAATGTATAGGGAAGTAAGATATGGACTATAGTTATTAGTTAAACTTTGACGATGTTCTTTCATAATTTGTTAACAAATGTTTCACAACAATGCAAAGTATTTGTGGTGGGGTGATGTGTGGGAACCCTGTATGATGTTATGCATGTTTGTTTTGTAAGTTCACAATATTTACTGAACACTTATTTTTTTATGTATGTTCATGTATGAATGATATACTTCAATAAATTGTTTAAAAATTAACAGAATAGAGATCATACTTTAAAAAAAACCTTTAACTGATAAGATTTTTGTTAATCTATATGTTTATAATGTTATAACTGTTAATATTAAGTGTAGAATCAAGTAGCTGAATGGACCCAGAGAGGGAAAAATGTAATCCTCTTAAGTCTGTGATGCTCTAAAGAGAATGTTACAAGCATTCTTAGATGATTATTTTTTGCATTCCATCAGTAACCTTAAAAGTCACATATGGAGTATGAAACTACCTAGACCTTTAGTAATTGAGTGAAGTCATATGGTGTATACTGTGAAGCAAGAGAAAAACTAAACTTTGGTATGTGTGTTAATCATATTGCAATAGAGCATCACATCTTGTACAATGGAAACATCATTCTTTATTTAATTATAATAGGCTCATTTTACTACATATTGGTTTTGTTTTGCATTTTTAATAAATAAAGTGTGTGAAGAAAAAAAAACTTTTGGGCTTCGAAGGAGTTTGTCAAGAAAGTGAAAACACAGCCTACTCAATGGGAGAGTATATTTGGTAACCAACTCTCCAATAAGGGCCTAATATCTAGCATATATAAAGAAATCCTACATCTCAAAAATAAAAAGACTAAAAACCTATTTTAAAAATGGGCAAGAGATTTGAGTAGATATTTCTCCAAAGAAGAAATACAAATGGCTAAAAATGACATGAAAAGATGCTCAACATCACTAGTTATTAGGGAAATGGAAATCAACACTACAATGTGATATCATCTTACACCCATTAGACTGGCAGCTATTAAAAAAACAGAGGACTACAAGTGTTGAAGAGGATGTGGAGGAAAGGGAATGTTTATCCACTGCTGGTGGGAATGTAGAATGGTGCAGCCATTGTGGAGGACAGTTTGGCAGTTTCTCAGGAAGCTAACTATAGAACTGTCATATGCCCCAGCAATCCCACTGCTGGGTACATGCACAGAAGAAATGAAAGCAGGGACATAAACAGGTGTATGCATGCCAATGTTCATAGCGGCACTATTCACTATTGCCAAAAGTTGGAAACAACCAAAATGTCCATCAACAAATGAATGGTTAAGCAAATTGTTGTATATACATACAATAGAATATTACTCAGTTGTGAGAAGGAATTCAGTATTAACATACAGGGTAACATGGATGAATCTTGAAGACCTTATGTTAAGTGAAGTAAGCCAGGCACTGAAGGACAAATATTACATGACCTCAATGATATGAATTAAGCAAATTGAGCAGACTCGCAGAGCTAGAGTCTGGAAGACAGGTTTACAGGAGACAGAAATGGAGTAGAGGGTGGTGAGCCAATGCCCATAAGGGCAAAATAAGGTGGGAAGGTGTGGTTGGGCAGTGGATGGTCATGACAGTGGTGCCGTGATGTGATTGGGTTCCATGGTGCTGGTCTATGAGAGGGAATTGCATGTGGGGGGGGTTGGGTTGGACTATCCATGGGACTAAGGGGAGGTCAAGGGAAGGAACATATGAACTCTGGGGATTTGCATGTCTGTGGCTGGCTAAACCTATAATGTTGGAAATGTTCTTTTGGCAAATATGACAGGGAAGGGCTACTGTGTAGGGTGTCGTTTGTGGGGTATATAGGGGTAAGGTTCACCTGGCGCAGGCTTCTATGGAGTATCTAAGTGTTCATCTTGTCATAGTTTGTTATATCAATGGGTGGAGACCCACACAATAAACAATGAAAATATTAAACTCCTATCCTGGGGAGTACTGCTGTGTTCTCAGTTAGAAGGTAAAGAATCCCTCAAGAACATAGGCAGTACCTAATAAAAGAAAACAGGTGAATATGTCAACCCCCAATAGTATTACAAGTAACTATGAATCTTATTCTTCAGAAATTGAAACTTAGTGATTACCATAGGTTCTGAGGGGAAGAGGAGGGAAAAATAGAATAGATGGAATGCAGGGTATTTTTAGGGCATTAGAATTGTTCAGCATCATCTTGCAATATTGGATATAGGCCACTTCAAATTTTCCAAAACCTATAAAAGTGTATGATCCAAAATGTAAACAATAATGTAAACCATTGACCAAAGTTAGTAGCAATACTTCAATATTTGTACATCAAGTGTAACAAATGAACCATCCACATGTAATGTGTTATTAATAAGGGAGAGGGGAAAAGGGGAGGGTTTGGGGTATATGGGAATCACTTGTGTTCTCTATGTGACTTTTCTGTATCTTAAAGTTTTTTTGAAGATAAAATGAAAAAAATAAGACATTGGGGGAATATATAGAAGAAAATGTCACCGTACATACAAGACAAAAGATCTTAGAGGGTTGAAAGACACAATGGTACACTTAAAAAAAAAATATTTCAAATTGTTTTAATTTTTTATATTTTATTGGTTATTTTAAAAATTATTTCATTTTATTTGGTTATTTTGTTGGTTTTACTTTTGGAGAGGTTTTGGATCATGGAAGGGTCACAGCAGTGGCGGGGGAGGATCACTGGTGTGAGGTGTCAGTGATGTGGGGACGCATGGGAAGGGGTTCACCTGGGGCATGCCTCTAAGACATATGAATATGTTCAAGTGTTCATGGGGCATTGTCTAGGTGGATGGAGATCCACATAATAACTGAAAAAATATTGAATTCCCATCCTAGGGAGTTCTGCTACATTCTCTAATAGGACAACAAGAATCCCCTGAGTGCAAGGATGATGTCTAGTGAAGGAAGAACAGAGCATTATACCTGGCCCTTGACAATGATGATTGCAGTTATGAATTTTTTCTTGTGAAATTAAAACTTAGCCTAGTATTATACACTGCCTAAAAGTTACCTCCTGAAAGCCTCCTTGTTGCTCAAATGTGTTCTCTCTCTAAGCCAAACTCAGCAAATAAACGCACTCTCTTCCCCCTGGAATGGGACATGACTCCTGGGGATAAGCCTCCCTGGCACTGTGGGATTATTACAAAGCACCAACTAGCAATGAATCTGGAAAAAGAATTTGACCAAAAGGAAGATGGTAAATAGAAATGGTAAATAGAAATCTCTTATGGCTAAGAGATTTCAACATGAGTTGGGAGGTCATTCCAGAGGTTATGCTTATGCAAGTCTCAGCAGGATCTCATTGACTGCACAGTAAACAGTGCCTCAAATAGCAGGGCTCCTGAGGGCTCCAGAGATATCCAGAAATGAAAAGCAGGGCAGACAGCTCAGGAATTTGGCACCCTGTCAGTGGGCTTTACTTCGGAATTTATGCTCCCCAGGGTAACACAGTTAGACTCATTTATAGGTTCTCTACACATTGCTCTTCTGCCCCTTTTATTTGAACCCATAATTAGCACTATACTTGATAAATATATGTCCCAGAGACTTAAATCTTTGGTCTGTCCATGTGCCATTTGAGCCCTGAATTTTAGCAGAGTTGCAACACCTACTCTCCAGTTCTTTGGACTCACCTAGGACAACTAATAAGGAGATGATGATGGACAATGCCTATCCCAAGGAACAGAGAGTGTCTGCAACTGCAAGCAAGATAGTTCCATCCATCTGCCCCATGGGATCTAAGCCCCCTCTCAATTGGAAACAGAGTGGACATCACCATCCCAAAATCCTCAAGATTGGGCAATGAACAATGGAGTAAAGTAGACTTATTATTATTCTAGTAATGGAAGAACTCTTATCATTGATGTAAAGGCAGTGGCCACCAGAGGTTCTGAGGGATGGGAGAGGGAAAAATAGGTGTTAATATGGGGGCATTTTCAGAACATTGGATTTGTCCCACATGACACTATAACTATGGGGACAGGCCATTGTATATTTTGTCATAACTTACAAAATTGTGTGGGACAGAGTGTAAACTATAATGTAAACTGTAGTCTAAGGTTAGTAGAAATGCTTCAATATGTGTTCATCAATTGTGACAAGTGCACCACACTAATGAAAGATGTTGTTAATGTGGGAAAGTGTGGGAGGGGGAGGGAGTGGGGCTTATGAGGATCCCTTATTTTTTTAATGTAACATTTATGTAATCTAAAGCTTCTTTAAAAATAAAAATAATTAATTATAAAAAAAAAAACCCTAATTGAAGACATAGCCGAATTATAAAGTTCTGTACTTCTCTAAGATTTGCTTTCTTAAGTTACTTTCCATAGGACATAGGTTCCTCTTTTAGAAAGGGAGAACATTTAGTTGTTCATGTCATGCAAATTAAACACATTGGAGTTTTATCACCTTCTTTCATCATAGTTGTGCTTTTTTTGTTCTCTCCAGAACTTAATTTAATATGCTTCATAAGTTTGATTTCAGGAGAATTGAGAACATTTTCCCCACATAATTCAAGCGAATAAACATCCTTTGGGGAAAATTTTAGTAATTTTGTTTAAATTATACAGATTATATTTCTATACAGATTAAGTTTATTAGGTAATTTTAAAAATATTTTTGACAACTATATAAAACTTGCTATATAAAAAATAAGTCAATCATCTTAAACTGAACTAAATAATAAATCTCTTATAGACTATCTAGAAATGAGAACTTGTTGAATTGAACAATCAGCAAAAATTCTCTGAGAGGGACAGGGTTAGAAGTCAGGGTGCTGATGATGACAGAAAGGGAAACCAAGATGGATTTAATTTTGTATTTAAAACAAAGAATGGATTTATATAGATAAAAAGACACAAGTTCTGAGATTTTAAAGACCTAGTATTTGGTCTGTGGAAGATAAATTAACTTGTCTGGGGCATTGCAGATTAACTTTTGAGAGCCAGAAAAAATACGTTTTTCTTTTCTTTTCCAATCTCTTTGTCACAGAGCCACTCTACTCATTTGCAATGATTTTGAGTTCTACCGCTCTTGCTGGACTCTGTTAACATCCTTCCGACATCTAAGTGGCATAATTATTGGAATTAAGATTTCAAAGAATCAATTAAAAGCGTATCTAGTTGGAGACAGGATACCCAATTAGGAAGTATTGAAAAGGCAGCCACACTGCTCCCACTGTCTTTCATCTCAGTCATAATTGAATCCTGCTTTTCCTCCTCAAATAACAATGAGTCTTTTGATCTGTGTGAAAGAAGGAAAGATCAAGCAGATCCTCCGAATCCACAAATGAATGTCTTCCCCCCCTTCCACTTCTTCAAAGATCCAATTAAATTTGAGTTACAGTTATGTTTCCAAAATAATTACCAGGCACAAAAAGAAAATTGCTTCCTTTATTATCAAAACTGGAAAACATCATTTTTTCCTTCTTCCCCTTTTTATGTTACATTTCAAAATTTTGTAAGTACATTTTAAATCGATGAGATTCATGTAGATTTTACTGTTTCTCTGGCAAGTCATTATAAGGAGGTTTCGAGGGATGCTACATTGAAAGCTTACAGGGTCAGAATCCCCTACTTATAAACCAAGTAGTTCAGTGCTGTTGGTTCATAATTTACTTTAGAAAAGTAATGGTATTTATTCCTTAGAAAAGCAATTGTGATTGTTTGGCAGACTAGATGATGTAGTAGAAATAACTGTGATTTACTTCTGACTACAATATTTACTATTTGTTCTTCAATGAGTGTATCTCTGAATTCTAAATCCCCAGTTTCATATCTGTGAAACAATAACACTTTGTCCTTAGGGTTATTAATGAGATTCAAATGTGGACATGCATACATGCTGTCTATAAACAGTAATGAACTCTACAATGTAAGCTTTACTTATTAAATGGCACTAAAAGGAAAACTCAAGCAGCATGCAAGAGCTCATAAAAGATTGCAATGGTTAACCTGATTTTTTAGTGCTCACTTTGTGAAGGATTTGCATTCATCTGGGCAAATGTTATTTTGAAAGCTTGAATTATGGGGTCGAATGCCTCAGTTCTGCTCTAAATAAATCCATGGAGATGACCACTCTGAGATTCCAAATGTAGGATAAAAAGTAATCCAGATACATCCTTTCTCATCTCTATTGGGTTTGACACGTGTTATCTGGCCAGTGTTCTGCCTCAAGTATTTCATGACAATTCACTTACAGCAATAACATTACAAATGACACTCTACCCATTTATCGATTGTCACAAATCTGTACTAATATTCTGTGATCAATTTGTCCCACATCCGTTTCTCCCACTTATTGCCTCTTCCATCAAGCCTACACGGCAGTAAAGTCTTTGAGATACGAAGCCACCTGAAGCTTTGGTGAAGGTCTGGAAGGCTTTATCACTTAGAGAACTCCCCAAAGTCCAGATCAGGTGAGGGATTTCAGGTCTGTAGCAAATTAGGAAAACTTAAAAAGAAGAGATCATGTTTCGTTTCATTTGGTGGACTGATTTGAAACTGAATAGAGCTGATTGAGGGGAAAATGTCAGAAAACAGAGCCTGACAGATAATAGTGTGCTGTGATGTTGGAGGAAGAGCTTTCCTTCACTTATTTTTCAATTCAACAAAACTAAGGGGAGAAAGAGGACAACAGTTTAAGTAATGTGTAAATTCAGTGAATAGTCTCTTCAAACTTCATCTACTTCGTTTTCCAACATCTACTTCTCACATCCCATCTAAAGTGTCTAACTTGAAATTTGACAGCAATAGAATTCTATGTTCAAGAAGCCAAGTTTCTAAGTAAAAGTTGTTTTTCTTTTCCTGTCAAATTCTAATCTTATCTCAAAGATAATACCTTTTTGATCTTAAATTGTAGTCATTTACAAATCTCCTTAAAATCTGTGTGCTTTGGAAAGAAACCTAAAACTTGCTATCTATCAAGATTTAATGGAGCTTTAGTTAACTTTCGTCCTGGGAGGCCCAAGACATGGTTTTTTTAAGAAAATGAGAACACAGAAAGAAACTAACATTTTAAGAGACTGACACAGAGTTGTTAGAAAAGATGAAGAGAAATGATCACTGCGGATGGAGTCTGCATTTTGCTCATAAACCTGGAACAAATCAGGAACAAGCTGACCCAGTTATCTAGCCACAACTGTGCCAGGCCCTGGGGGCGAGGAGCCTGTGATCTAGTGAGAGAGACAGGCTAAAATATATTAAGCGCTTGGATCAGTATGTTCAAAGATTCACAAAACCTTTTGTTCAGAGCTATAAATAAAATAATGACAATCCTCCCGCCCCCTTCCCCATACCCCCAAAACTGAGCTGCTTGTTTAAGGTTGTAGGAGTGGCCAGAGCAGGGTCCCACTGGTTTACCTGCCTTCCCCTCCGCTCCAGTCCTGTGCCCAGTGGCTCCCAGGAGGCACCATAGAGGACTACTGAAAATCTTTGAAAAGTCAAGATTCCCTATTTCCTCAGTTCCTAGAACCCATGGATTATAGGTGCGTTGTCCATTTTCAAGCAATTAAAGGTAGAATCATGAATATATATATGTATGTGTGCAAACATATATATAGAGAGAGAGAGAAAGAGAAAGAGAGAGAGAGAGAGGAACTTCAATTTCAGGCAACGTAAAATGTGAAGAAAAAAAAAGTTTATCTTAGAGTAAAAACCACATTTCACAAAAATAATGTGTAAAGGATTACAAAAAAGGGAATGGCAAGTGTGACTGAACAAATCAAGATAGGTTTCATTGGGGAGATGATGCAATAGGTCAGATTTGTACAGGGAAGAGGAAAAGAAGGGAATCGCTTAGGAGTGGCAATAGCATGAGCAAATGTGCTGGTACAGGAATGACTGAAACTTATTTTGGAAAACTGATGAGTATAGAAGGAAGACAGTGGGTTATGAATAATCTAAATAAATTTGGATGGATTTAGATTATTATTATCTTGTGGACACCTGAGAAGTTGAACCATCTCTGTACCACCAATGTTTAGAAATGTCCCTGATATATACTGAGTGTTTAACATGACATATAACGTGAAGATATTTTGCTTGATGCAAGAGGTAATAGGAGGGCAGTTTCTAGCTTTTATTTTTATTTTTTAATAAAAATGCTTTGTGCCATTTTCTCCCATGGATCACATATTGAAAATACATATTATTAAACCAATTACATTTATTAAGTAATACTCCAATACTGATTCATGCTATTGAGTTCATATATTATGAAATTATATACCAGGAATAAAAACTAAAACACAACTTTATAGCAATTATCATGTTATACAGAGTCAGATTTAAACATAGAGACACACATTTTTCAGTGCTAAAAGTCACTTTATTTTGTTCTCAGTCAAGAAGTACATCACGTCATGACTCAAGTGTGCAAGCCAAAAGCTGTGATGACTTGGCATATCACTCTAGCCCGGAAAATCCTAAGATGTTATAAACAAGCAAAAATAAAACATTTCTGATCAATATAAAAAAGAAGAAAATCGTGTTTTATACAAATTTATATGATTCTAGCTCAAAGAAAAGAAACTCCTTTAGTTTTAGTTTTCACCAAAGGCCAATGTATGTTTGCTTTTAAATTTTTAGAAATAATGAAAATAGTCTGATGGTGGTCCAATGTGATCCCCCAATATTATTTATTTGGAGGGGGATGCTTCTTCCCCACTCCTGGAATTTCCTTGCACATGGAGGGATCCCCATTCAAGCAATATTCTATCTTCTATTCTGTGGGATGTAAAGGGGGAACTTATCTAACTGGTACACTTGAAAAGGTTAAAGTGGGCATGCTCAGCTCTGGTTTTCTTCTTTGGCACTAGATGGTGCACAGAGAACATGTGTTCTGCCCAGCTCTCTGCCATGCTGTGAATGAGGCTTGCCCCAGTGAAGGGGGCTGAAACGGTTCAGCATCCCCTGGCACTGGGTGGATGAGTTTCTCTGATCCTGTGGTTCGGTATTAAGAAGTCCGTAAGTATACACCATATACTCCAGTATCAGTTTTATTAGTAAACAACATGGGATTTTAGGCTCCAAATATTTTATCATCTTTATTGAGCTCCCTCAACCCCAACCTAGGGAATCTAGGTGAAAATCATTTACTAAGAAGTTAATATAGATTCTCAAGCAAAGAAACAATATTTTTAGATTTATCTAAGTTCCTGATAAAGAATTAAAAGGAGACTGGATTATTTAGGCATGAGGTGATAGTGGTTTGGATAGTATGATACAGATGAGAATTGAAGGTGGTAGGAAAATTAAGGAGACATTTCAAAGAATGAAAAGTAAAACCCTTGAACAACCACCAAAGGACAGCCTATAGGTTTGGCAGATTTACCAAATAAAAATACAAGACATCCAGTTAAATTTGAACTTCAGATAAACATCAAACTGATTTTATAAGCATGTTTCATTGAATATCTGGGATATATGTATGCTACAAAAGTATTCTTTATCTGAAGTTCAAATTTAACTGGAGTCCTCTATTTAATCAGGCGACCCTAGGCACAGGTGTCATCAAGGTACCAGACAATGTATCAGGGCCAGATTTTGGGTGCTAAGCAGCAGAATTAGGGTAGGACATTCTGCCAAGGAAGTCTAGAGAGGGAAGTACCAGAAGGGCCAGTCTGAGCTAAATTCTTTAGGGAAAAGTATGTTGTGAAAGCCAGAGCTGTGTTTTTAACTTTTTCTTTTTTTCATTTTATTTATCCATCATTGTGAACATTAAATCAAAAAAGCAAGGTCAGGCTTTCAAATGGGAGAAGCCAAGGACTGAACGTCCAGGGGACATTTGATAGGAAGATGATTAGGTCGAGAATAACATAGGAGAGTTTTGGATGATTGCTATGGAAGGCATGAAGTGTCACCTTGCCTTTTATTGATCAGTAGGTGGAACACAGAAGGGGTGAGCTGGCTTAAAGGTATAGAGATAGTCAGGCCTGGGGTTTAACACTGGATACAGATTAAGAAGAGGTAAGAGAAAAATTGTTGTCAAATGGTTTTAGAAGTTCACTCCTTGGTTTCCCTTATATGTCCATTCTTGTAGTAATGATAAAATGTAAAAAGAAAAAGGTAAGCTACAGTTCTGTACAAAACAGATGAGCATCTCCATGAATCAGAAACACAAAGCAGAAGGCAGGGCTGAAGCCATGAGCCTGACTGGTCCGGGTTTAGGAACAGGGGAAAGAGGCAGCTCAAGACCTAAAACCAATGCTAGTCTAAGGCCCTCACCCTACACCACAAAGAGCAAAAAACTGCTTAGGAAATCTTCTATAAGGCAGGAAGCAGACAGCCTCAAAGCACTGAGGCTGAATCTGTGCTATTTCCAGTATGGCAAATGAAATCTCTTTGTTGTTGATATGAAACCTTTCTCTGGACTAGTTGCTTCAGGGGACCAGATGGGGACAACTGGAAAACCATTAGATGAGAAGGGTAAGTGCTGAGAGAGAATTTGAAAAAAATTCCCCATTCAAGATGAGCTGGAAAACTAAAATAACAAAATAGAGACATGAAGGACAGAGAGAAAAATACAAAAGCAAACATTAGGAAATAAATTCAATCCAGGTAAAATAAAAGCAATTGAGCAACCTTAAAATGACTTTAAAATATATTTAAGGTCCTTAGAGAGGAAAAGAAGGTCATCTTCCAGTTAAGAGTCCTAGTGAATACATAGGCATTAAAG
>JAQZBX010102523.1:0-11147 GCA_029593785.1 Cabassous unicinctus | reverse complement strand
CACAGGATTTAGGTGAAAGCAGTGGACACTGATAAGGAAGATCAGGATACTGGTGGGCTAGGCAAAGGAACAATGAACATTAGTTTTAACTAGATAGAATATATCACAGTGGGGTCACTTAGCAGATATTTTGGGGTGAGTATATTAGCAGGAGCAGCTTGGATGGCACCAATTCTTTGCTAAATCAATTATCTGAAACGTGAGTCAATGATCTCACATAGAAATGATTTATTAGACCTATTAGATAGGACTCTGCTTAGGAAAATGATACTGTCCATTGTGACAATGTCTTTTGTGGAGAACATGTCAACCCATCATGAAAACTTTGAAAAATTCATTAATAGGGAAAAATTGGGGTTGGAATCAAGACTTGTCATGATAATGTCATATTGCTATTAGATATACACATGGAGATGTCAAGTAATAAAACTAAGAGTTAACATTTATTGAGTACATGCTCTGGTGCCATGGTCCCTTCTAAGTGTTTTTCCTTTCTTAACGCATTTGCTCTGCATGACAGCCATGTGAGGAATATATTATTATAATTCACATTTTACAAAGGAAGAAGCTGAGGCACAAGGGAGTTAAGCAAACATTGAACATATGAGTCCAAACATCAGGGGAGATGGCATGTCTGGAGGTAAAAACCTGAATGTCATCTGCTACAGACAGCTGTGTACTTAATGATGCAACTTAGAGAGAGATGTCAATAGAGAGGAGAGGACTAAGTACTGAGCTCTCATGTGCTCTCATACCTAGAAGCCTGTCAGAAAAAAAGATGTGCAGTTCCATGGCATTAGTTATGGGCATTTATTCAGTGATAGTAGAATATAACAACTAGGCCCTCTTGTTAACAATTTACACATCCACTAATTTTTCTTAATGCTAAATTGCCACACTGGCTCTTTTCTTTTCCTAAATAAAAACAAGAAAAAGTACATATTATATAGCTTTCAGATACTTAGTTTTCACTGAAAATTTTTCTGTAATGCTTGAGATAATTTTTTTTCTTGAACTACTTTGTGCATTTAAACTCACAACCAGTCCAAGGGCTCTCAGTACTTGCACATCCCACAGTGTCAATGGCAGGAACAGAACTGTATCTCTTCAAAACAAGATAAGGATAAAACAATTAATTTGTGCAGTGTCAATCATACTTTTTCTATAACTTCACTATAAAAATTCTTTTTTCAATTTAATTAATTATAAATTTTATTTGGAATAGTGTCAATTCATTTATTCTTGTTTTCACAAATGAAATAAATGAAGCTGTACCAAGTTAAGAACCCCAAAATATTTATTAATTCATTCAACAAATATTTTTGGGTACTTTCTCGGTGCCAGACACTGTATACATACTAGACATACACTGACAAACAGAACAGACATGTTGTTTTTTAAGAAACTAACTACCATTTTAAGAAACTATTGCCTATACCTATTCTGGCTTTCCAGAATACATATAGACAAGTTACAGAATTATCAGGACTGTAATTTATTTTATATAGAAGGAAAAGAAGGAAATGAGTAGGCAACATGGGCAGAGTTTTGTGGGCCTGTGAAAGAGTGGTTAGTGAGAATTCTACTTCATTTTTATTACATTTTCTAATTACATTGAATACATTTTTTTTACAAAAGTTATCCCTGTTCTACCCTCTGTAGTCATACAAATCAAGCCACTCTCTTCTCCAGGTTACATATTTTCTTTTGTCCTAATTGTCAGGTGCCTCCCTACTCATCACCCACAACTTTCTTAATTCCATCCTAAAATGTTTTCCACAATTTACTAGTTTTTTTTTTCTAAAATGGCCTCTGGAACAAATATAGATGTTTGACTCAAGCAGAGAACAGTGGATTTTTTTTTTTTACCAGAGAGTACTCCTAAAACTCCCTGACACATTGATCACAGATGTCCTACGCTCAGTCTTTTTTGTGAAGACAATCATAAACCTGTTTATAGATGCCTGAAAGAGAAGCACATGGAGGGCTGAGGACATTCACAATAACATTTCCTGGGTCTCAGGGTCAGTAAGTTTAAATAACAGTGGCACTTCCAGGTGCCAGATCACACAATCACATTCTACTGGATGTAAATTAGTGATGTGCCCTTTGGAGGAGTTGCTTACATTTGTTGAACCTAGCATGGGTCAGACCCTGTCATACTTTCTAGAACTTCAAAGGAGAGGTAGAAGTGGTCTTTAGCCCAGATTGCTGCAGTTCATTTGGAGGAGAGAGGTTTGTGACTGAAAATCTCCCATGAAGTCTGATGAGTAATATGATGGGGAATAATTGCATGTTCCGAATACATTAAACAAGAAAATCTAGTTCAGATGCACTCAGTAAGCTGTGATCTAAGTATTACAATAACAGCAAGCATTCACATGCTTTTATTCTGTGCCGTCCATTTACTGTTTACAGTGTTCACATATATCAACATATTTCATCCCAATGATGACAGTATGAGATGGACAAAATCTCCCTATTTTACAGATGAGGAAAGTAAAATATGGAGAGCTCAATTGAAATGTCCAAGATCACATGACCTGTAAGGTGTGGAGCTGGGCCCCAAATACAGGAGCTTGGCTAAGATCAACTCTCTTAAACACCATGTATCTCTGAGGCAGAACGAGCTAGAGGAAGTGAGGGTAGAGGAAGTCTTCAAGTAGGATGAAACAGCCTGTGTGAAGTCTCAGAGTCAGAAGGAACTGAGAGTTGTTCTGAGTGGACATTTGTCACCAGTGCTGAAGAAGCAGGTTTCAACCAGAGTCAAATGAAAGGTTTGAGTGAAAACAACAGCCCATTATAGTTATCATTCCCTGCACCCCCATCCCTCTACCACAATGAATGGCCACCTCTTTGAGAGCAGGGAGAAGTTTCCATTGATTTTTATTATAAAATCTCTGTCTCCCCACAACCAATCCCCTGTTTCAACAATTGTCCAATGTTTCAAGTGGCCATTTGTAAGATCAATCATGGCCCATTGAATTGAGCTATGGCATTGATGATGTCACACAAGGGTTACTGGAAGTCTTGGCACATATTCAGTTCCCAACAGTTCTTCCATGAACTTGGCAATCTGAGATCTGACTGGGAGAGCAAATTTTGCTACCAACTGATGGATACTCAGGACTATATTAGGGTCACCAACTGGGGAGAGGTTGGGACATCACCTACAGCTAGGAGGTGAGATAAAAATCCTTCAAAGGCTGTTCTTGGTTCACATTCTTCCAGACAAGATGAAGAGGCCTTTCTTTAAGCCTTTAGGGAAGGGTGGAATTTAAATAGTCTCTGATTGAAGAGAGCTGGTTTGTAAATGGTCTGGTTTCTCCTAGGTCTGATTTCCCCTGATCTCTTGGACTTGGTTTCCACTGGGCCAGACAAAAATAAAAAGATTGCAATGAAGGCATGAAACTCACTGAGACTTTCACTGCAAAATTGCTTCCTATCAAATAGGAGACAATTAACATGTGAATGAACAAATTAAAGGTAAAAGAAGGAGCAAACACAAAAAATTTACTTTGCATCTGAGGGGCTTTCCAGAATAGGTATAGACAAGTTACACAATTTTCAGGACAGTATTTTTTTTATTTTATAAAGACAGAAAAGAAGGAAATAAATAGGCAATTGGGGCAGAGTTGTATGGGCCTGTGAAAGAGTGGTTACAGAGATTTGTACTTCATTTTTATTACATTTTTCAATTAGATTGAATACATATTTTTTATTGCAAAAGTTGTGAACTTACAAAGCAATCATGCATCACATATAGGATTCACATATAATTCCCCAACAACTGTACATTGCATTGCTGTGGAACATTTTTTATAATTGATAAAATAATATTCAAATAATAATGCTAACAATAGTTCATAATTTTATTAGGTATATTTTCCCCACAAATTGCCCTAATGTTAAAACCATGTATTAGTATTTTACATTATTATAGTGTATGAAGGAATGTTCTCATGTTTACAGGTAATCATGGTATATCATCTACTTCAGTGTTCACAGTATTATATAGTCCCATGTCTTATAAAATTCATGCAAAATTTATACTCAGTGACTCTCAGTTTCATCAGAGTTGTTCTGTCCTCCCCTCGATCAATTTTAGAACAGTTCTTTACCTCAAAAAAGACATATTCCCAACCCCCTTATAATCCCCTACTTTTTACCCTTAACATTGATATAGTATCTATGTGACCCTTGACACATTAAAATATTATTGTTATCTAATGTCCATAAATGACATTAGCTGTATTTTCTCATGTATCACCATATTAACACCTTGTAATAGTTACATACATTTATTCTAGTTCATAGAAGAACATTTTTCTTTTTATACTATTACCCACAATTTTTATCTACCACCAAGCTCACTGTGTTATACAATCCAAAAATTCTCCCTAGGTTTCTCTCTAATGACTTATACATCCCTAGACTACCCCTTTTAGCCATGATTATATTTATAGATTAGCAGAGTTAGTTTTACTCCCTGTAATATGTTAATATCAACTATCAATTTTCAAACATTTGCAATCAATCTTATTAAAAATCCTGCATACATTAAGCATCAGATCCTCATTTACCAATGCTTGTTCTATGTAGTAGTGACCTGTACTCTAAATTTTTAATCCATGAGTTTACACATTGTATTTATTTCATATTATTGAAACCATACAATATTTATCCTTTTGTATTTGGCTTACTTCACTCATCATAATGTCCTCAGGTTCATCAATGTTGTCATATGCAACGTAATTTTCTTTCTTCTTACAGCTGAATAGTATTCCATTGTAGGTATATACTACATTTTGTTTGTCCATTTATCAGCTGATGATACTTGGGCGAGTTCCATATTTTAGCAATTGTGAACAATGCTGCTACGAACATCGGTGTGCAAATTTCTGTTGGCATTTTTCTTTCAGTACTTCTGAGTATATTCCTATGGAATTTCATACAAAAGTTATGTATTTAGCTTTTTGATGTATGACCAAACTGTCTTCCACAGAGGCTGCATCATTCCACAGTCCCATCAATAGAGAAAGAGTATTCCTACTTCTCCATATCCTCTCCAGCATGTGTAGTTTCCTGAGTTTTTAAATAATGGCTTTTCTATAAGGTGTGAAATGGTAGTTTTGGTCAGCATTTCCCTAACACCTAGTGATGCTGAACATTTCTTCATGTGGTTTTTGGCCATTTGTATTTCCTCTTTGGAAAAAAACTATCAAGGTTTTGCCTATTTTTAATTGTATTGCTTCTTATTTTATTATTTAGTTTTATGATCTCTTTATTTACCCTGGAGATCTAATGCTTATTTGATATGTGGTTTCCAAATATTTTCTCACATTGAGTAGACTGCATTTTCACTGTCTGGATAGTGCTTTGAAGCAAAAAATATTTAGTTATGAGGAAGTTCTATTTAACTATTTTTCTTTCATTGCCTGTGCTTTGTGTGTAATGTTTAAGAAAACACCGCTTGCCACAAAAATCTTGAAGATGTTTCCCTACGTTATTTTCTAGGCATTTTATGTTTCTAGCATTTATATGTAGTTCTTAGGTGCATTTTTAGTTGATTTTTGTATAAGGTGTGAGATAGCGGTCCTCTTTCTTCCTTTTGGATATGGATATTCAGTTCTAGCAGTACTATTTGTTAAATAGACTGATCCAGGTGGGTGGACATGTGAGCCTTGACAAAAATCACTTGACCTTAGTTATAAAGGTCTAATTCTGACTTCTTACTTCTGTTCCATTTGTATATATGTATATCATTAAGCCAGTCCCTTGTTGTTTTAACCACTGTAGCTAATAATATGATTTGTCAGGAACTGAGAGTCCTCCAATTTTGCTCTTATATTTAAGATATTTCTGGCTACATGGGAACTTTTGCCCTCCCAAATAAATTTGATAATTGGCTTTTTCAGTTCTGCAAAAAAAGGTTTTGAAATTTTTAGTGGGATTGCATTGAATCTGTAAATCAATTTGGGTAGAAGTGACATCTTAACAAAATTTAGGCTACCAATACATGAAAAGGGATTGCTCTTTTATATTTTTAGTTCATCTTTGATTTCTTTAAGCCATGTTTTGTAGCAGTCTGAATACAAATCCTATATCTGCTTTGTTGTGTTTCTTCCTAAATAATTCATTCCTTTCATTGCTATTGAGAAAGGATTATTTCCTTAATTCTTCCTCAGATTGCTCATTAATATTGTATAGAAACACCACTGATATTTGCATTAATATAGTATCTTGTCACTTTGCTTAACTTCTTTATTAGCTTTAGTAGGTTTTTTGTAGCTTTTTGGGACTTTCTAGATATAGTATATCATCTGTGAATAGTGAATTTTTAACTTCTTCCTTTCCAATTTGGATGTCTTTTATATCATTTGCTTGCCAAATTTCTTTCTTGATAAAGACACACAAAAAGGTAGAAATAGAAGGAAGTTTTTTTAACATGGTAAAGTGCATATATGAAAAACCCACAGCTAGCATTTTACTCAATGGTGAAAGACTGAAAGCTTTTTTGCTGAGATTGGGAACAAGACAAGGATGCTCACCACCACTGCCAATATTCAATATTGTGCTGGGGGTTCTGGCTAGAGTAATTAGGCAAGAAAATGGAAAAAAGTCATCCAAATAGGAAAAAAAGAAGTACAAACATTGCTTTTCACTGGTGATATGATCCAATATGTAGGAAATCCCGAAAAATCCATAAAAAAGTCTCTAGACCTAATAGGTTCAGCAAAGTAGTGGGATGCAAGATTAATATCCAAAATCAATAATGTTTCTATACACTGCTCTTAAGCAACCTGAGGAGGAAGTCAGAAAAAAAAATATTTATATTAGTGAATAAAAGAATCAAATATTTAGGAATAAACTTAACCAAGTACATAAAGGACCTGTTTTAAGAAAACTATGAAATAGTCCTAAAAGAAACTAAAGAAGACCTAAATTAATGGAATGATATTCTGTGTTCATGGATTGGAAGACTAAATATCATTAAAGTGTCAATTCTACCCAAACTTATTTACAGATTCAATGCAATTAAACCCCCACAGCCTTTTTCTGCAGAAATGGAAAAGACAATTATCAAATTGATTTGGAAGGGTAAGGAGCCCCCAAAAGCCAAAAATATCTTTAAAAAGAACAAAATTAGAGGACTCTCACTTCCTGACTTTAAATCATTTTATTTAGGTACAGTTGTAAACCAACATAGTACTTGTATAAAGATATACATATTAAACAATTGAACCAAATTCAGAACTCTGAAATACACCCTCATATCTATGGTCAATTAATTGTTGAAAAGACTTTCAAGACCCTTCCCACCAGGGGTGTCAGAAAAATCTATCCAGTAAATTGTACTGGGAAAACTGGATATCCATATACAAAAGAAATAAAGAGGACCCCTATTTCACACCTTATACAGATATTAGCTCAAAATGTATCAAAGACCTAAATATAAAAGTGAGAAACTTAAATATCCTAGAAGAATATATAAGGAAACATCTTCAAGATCTTGTGGTAGGTGATGATTTCTTAAACCTTATACCCAAAGCACAAGCAATGGAAGAAAAAACATAAATAAATGGGACCTCCTCAAAATTAAACACTTTTGTTCTTCAAAAGACTTTGTCAAGAAGGTGAAAATCCAGCCTACACAAAGGTAGAAAATATTTAGAAACCACCTATCATTGAAGAGTTTGGTATCCATGTTACATAAGGAAATCACACAACTCAATGACAAAAAGACAAACAACCCAATTTAAAAATGGGCAAAATACTTGAATGAACAGTTTTTCTTAAGAGGTAATATAAATAGTCAAAAATTACATGAAAAATGTTCAACATCACTACTTTTAGGGAAATCCTGATCAAAACTAAATGTGGTACCATTTCACAATGTATCGAATGGCCATTATATAAAAGCAAAAAACTACACATGCTGGAGGGGATGTAGAAAAATAGGAATTCTCATTCACTATTGGTGGGGATGTATAATGGTGTAGCCTCTGTAGAATACAGTTAGGTGATACATTGAGAAGCTAAATAAAGATCTGTGATGTGATCCAGCAATCCTGTTACTAGGAATATATTCAGAATAATGAAAGCAAGGACCTCAACTGACATTTGCACACAGATGTTCATAGAAGCATTTTTCACAATTTCTAAGTTTTTGAAACAGCCTAAGTGTCCATCAGCTGATGAATGGATAAATAAAATGTGATATATACATACAGTGGAATACTATTCACTTGCAAGAAGAAATGAAATCAGGATGCATGTTGCAACATGGATGAAGATCGAGGACAGTACAGTGAGTGAAATAAGCCAAACACAAAAGGACAAATACTGTATAGTCTCACTAATATGAAATAAATAGGATGAGTAAGCTCACAGAGGTAAACTCTATAGTATACGTTCCTAGGAAATAGGATGTGTTTTGAGATTGGGAACTGATGATTTTTGCGTGTAAAATTTTTAATAAGGTCTATTGTAAAAATATGGAAATTAATTGAGTTGATGGTAACACATAATAGTGTGTATAGCTAACATTGCTGATTTATAAATATTGCTGAAAGGGGTAGCCTATGTATGTAAATGTCAATTGAAAGTTAGCTAGAGAATAATCTAGGGACTGTAACATAGTCATTTTGGTGGTAGATGAAGGTTGTGGTTAATAGTATAAATATAAGTAAGTTCACTTACAAAGTGTTAAGAATATGGTGATACACAGGAATATTACAACAAATGTAAATTATGAATGATAGTTAACAGTAATATTGTAAGATATTTGCCACAATGTCAAAGAAAATATACCAATTCTAAGGGACAAGAATAGGGGGATAAGGGAATATGGTGTTTTTCATTTTGTAGAAATGAAAATGTTATAAAATTGACCAAGGTGGTGACAGCACAACTCTGTGATGAAAATTAAAGGCACCGAGTATACACTTTGAAAGAATTTTACAAAGAATGGGACTATATAACACTATGAATCCTGTGGTGAAAGAAGGACTGCAGTTATCAGAACAAATGTGAAAATGTTCTCTCCCGAACTATAATATATAAAACTAATACAGGGTGTTAATCAGTTGGGTTGGAGGAAAATACACCAATTTAAGATATGGGCCATAGTCAGTAATAATATTTTAACAATGCTTTTTCATAGTTTTTTAACAAATGTTTCACAACAGTGCAAGGTGTTGGTGGTGGGGTGATATATGGGAACCCTATAGGACGATATGCATGTTTGGTTTGTAAGTGCACATCTTTTACTACAAACTTATTGTTTATGTATGTTCATTTAAGAATGATATATTTCAATAAAATTTTTGACTAAAAAGAAAGGCTGCTGCATTTTGTCAAGAGCCTTTTCTGCATCAAGGTGATCAAGTTATTTACCTTCTTCAATTTATCAATGTGTTGTATTACAATAATTTATTTTCTTATGTTGAACTACCCCTGTATACCTAGGATAAAACCCTCTTGATCATAATGTATATTTCTTTTAATGTGCTGTTGGACATCCTCAACATATTTTGTTGAGGATTTTTGCATCTATAACCATTTGGGAAATACATCTGTAATTTTCTTTTTTCATTGTATATTTATCTGGCTTTGGGGTTATGGTGATATTGACCACTAGTTAGTATAGTTTCATAATTTCATTTAAATTTAATATAAAAATCATTTTTCAGTTGCACTAGCCAAACTTCAAGTGAATATATAAAAAGATTTTCTAAGATTTATAAAATAATTTTAAGACAAAATGCAGTTCATTAACCAACTCATAAGAAATAGAACAAAATCAGTAACTCTGAGGCATTCTGCATGCACCACACTCATCTTCCCTTCCCTCACACCCAGACATAATTAATACCCTTATTTTTGTGATTATCAATCATTTGCTTTTTATTAAAGATTAATTTTAAATTCCCCAAACAATATACTGAATTTCTGATATATTTTCTTCTTGTTGCATTTGTGCCATGTCAGCTTATAGTTGCTTACTGAAGCTTTCTCCTATGCCTAGTACAGTGTTACATGTTTAACTTGAAGCCTCACTTTTATTTTATTTAATTTCTTTCCATAAAAAGCCTTATCAGGTGTTTAATGGTTGAATGTACAGGCAAAAGTTTTGCAGAAGCTACATACCAGTAAGAAGACTGCAACACAATTTCATGTATCTCCAAATCACAATCTTAAATATCTTACTTTACAACACCTTTTATAATGTCTGAAATTCTACTTTGAATTATTCATTATTTTAAATTCATATACCTTGTTAAATGGAAATCCTATGATTTTCAAATTCCTCTGTAGTATGTTATAGAGTTGTAAAGAGTTAACTTACATAACAAGGATGTCACTCCTAAAATGTATTATTACTTAAATCTTAGGCCGGTGTCATTGTAGATAACAGGGAACACATATTTTAAAAGTTGTCTGAGTGTTGCCTTAGTTTTCTAGACCTAATTTAATTGATATCACAAGACCCTCAAGGACAAGCCTGGACAGAGCACAACAGAGTGAGGGTCACACTGAAGTCTTCACACATTCAAGGATTCCTGTCATATCTAGATTCCCACTCCTCAACATGAAAATAAAACCAGGGATCATCTCACAACTAAGGAGAGGCTCTATAAAGGTAAAAACTCGTTCAAGAATACAACAAAAGGGTAGTATGTGCTTGATCTCAGAAAATTAACCTCAAAATCTATTTTTGGAAAGATGAAGGTAAATGAAGTTTCTCATATATGGTGGGGTGTAGGATGGATGAAAAAGAGGCACATGCATGTGTTTACAAACAGAAATATGTACCCACAATAATCAGTCAATGCAGTTAGAATTGGGAAATTATGCAGAAGGAGGAGGCTTCTAGCTGAGGCTAGAAAAGTTTTGCTGCTTGTCAATATAAACATAAATTATTTTTATACTCTTTGTATGGATAATTTGGTTACAATTTAAAAGAAATAAAGAATGAAAATAGTACAGAGTGAAATCATACAAAGTAGGTGGTTTGATTAAAGATACTGATTTGTATCTGCAACAATACTGCAGGAAACTTCCCCTCATCCCTTGCAAACACATTCACATAACAAAGAACAGAAAAGAGCCTCATTTCACAAGGTTTTCTGGTTATTTTTCCA
>JAQZBX010102522.1:0-11150 GCA_029593785.1 Cabassous unicinctus | reverse complement strand
CCCACACGGTGAGCAGGAAGGAGTTGGACTCCCATCTTTGGGATGACTGATTTGTTCAGAAATAGACAGGTAGGAGTCTTCAAGAGCAAGGGCATTTCCTAATAGGGGAGGACAAACCACTGTGTCAAGACATATTGTTGCTTGTAACTATGCATCTTGTCATTGAATCAAGCCAGGGGGTCATTGTGGGCCCTGTGGGGATGGTGTGTGAGGAATGGATTTGATCAAACAGGGGGTATTTAGTGTTCTGTGGAAATGTTCTTCATTACCATAGAGTGATGGACACAGGAAATGGTAAACATTATCAAAATTTATAAAAGTGTACCATCTAAAATGTAAACCATAGTGTAAACCATTGAAAATGTTTAGTAGCTATGTTCCACTATTTGCATATCAGTTATAACAATGCTACCATCCACATATAAAAAGGTATTAAGAAGGACGGGAGGAAAGGGGGAGGATGTTGGGTATATGAGTCTCCTGTATTGTGTGTGTGACTTTGCTGTGACCTAAAACCTCTTTGAAAACAAAAAGAAAAATAATGAGACACTGGGGAATGAGAGGGCAAAGGTGCCATAGTACACACTGGACACCAGATATTGCAGTGTTAAGGCAAAAGATTAAAAAAAAAATTATTATATTTTTGATTTTTTTAGTATTCCAATCTTTTAATTTTATTATTTTTAGTTTTTTTTCCTAAAATTTTTATATATTTTGTCTATTACATTTAAACATACCATTATTTCATTTTCCTATTAATTGTTTTCAGCAATTTTAATGGCTTCATCTTTGAAGAAGCTTTGGATCACAGAGGGTTACAACTGGGGTGGGAGAGGATCATTGCTGTGAGGTGTCAGGGATGGGGGATGCATGGGAGGAAGTTCATTTGAGTATAAATATAACATATATAAAAATGTTCAAATGTTTACTAGGCATTGTCACAGTGGGTGGAGAATCACTCAATAAATGAGAGAATACTGAATTCCCAGCCTGGAGAGCTCTGCCACATTCTCTAAGGGAGCAGCAACAGCCCCCCAAGTGCAGGGGCAGTGACTGCTGAAGGAGGATGATCCACTGATGGACCCTTGATATTGATGACTAGCCTTATGAGTCTTTGCTCTTGAATTTGAAACTTAGCCTATTGTAATAGGGTGCCTAAGTGTTGCCTCCTGAAAGCTTCCTTGTTGCTCAAATATGGCCTTTCTCTAAGCCAAACTCAGCATATGAATACATTACCTTCCTCCCAGCATGGGACATGGCTCCTGGGGATGAGCCTCCCTGGCACCGAGGGATAATACCAAGTGACAACTGGCAATAAAACTCTAAAAGACATTTGAATAAAAGGGGAAAAAGTTAAAGATAAGTGAGTTTATATGGTTAAGAGACTTCAAATTGAGTTAGGAGGTCACCCCAGAGTTAATGCATACACACTTGTCAGTAAGGTCCCTTAGAATTCCAAAGTGTGTATCACCCCAATTAGTGGGGCTCCTGAGGGCTCTGGAGAACTCCAGGTCCTATGTCAGGGCAGATAGCTCCAGAGTTTGGTGCCTTGCCAGTGGGCCCTACTTTGGAGTTTGTGCTCCTGAGTGTGACAGAGTTGGATTCAACTATGTCTTCACTGCACATGGCTCATCTGTCCCTTCTGTTTAAACCTATACTTGGTGCTGGAGTTTGTAGGTGTACATCCAGAGACTCAAGTTTTTGGGTTGTCCATGTGCCAGCAGTGCCTGGAAGCTCAGTGAATCAGCAACTCCTACTCTACAGCTCATTGGACTCACACAGGAAAACTGGTAGGGAGATGATGATGGACAAGGGCCATCCCAGTGATTGGAGAGATTCTGCATCTGAAGGCAGGATCATCCCATCCATCTTCCCCATGGGATATAAGCTCCCTCTCAATTGGAGGTGGAGTGGACATCACCAACACAGACTCCTCAGTATAGGGGGAAGAACTATGGACTAGAGTGGACTTACTTGTATTCTACAATAGACCTATTGTGATTTAAGCAATGGAAGAAATTACAACATTGATGTGCAGCCAGTGGCCACTAGAGGCTCTGGGGGAAGGGAGAGGGAAAAGCAGTTGTGGTACAGGGCTTTTTCAGGATTTGGGAATTATACTGAATGACATTGCATTGACAGATATTACAATTTTATATCATCATCTAACATGCAGAACAGTGTGGAAGAGAGTGTGGTCTACAATGTGAACTATGGTTCATTCTTAATGGGAAAGTCCCAGTATGTGTTTAACAATTGAAAATAATGTGCCACACTAATGAAGGATGTTTATGTGGGATGTAGTCGGTGGGATGGGAAGTGGGGTATAAGGGAATCCCTATATTTATTGTGTAACATTTATATAATCTAAGTATCTTTAAAAAATAAAAATATAAAGTAAATTGTCTTGGGGACTCCTAAATCAGGGCAAAGTCTGACCTTTGTCAGTTGTGGCACTTTTTGCCCTGGTCTCCAGGCCACACCCCTACCTCCTACTTCAGACAGTTGCGTAAGTAAGTCTGGCTATAGGCCCCAGGGCCAGTCAGGGCCAAACTAACTGTGGATATATTTGCTTATAAAAACATTCACACCAACATTGATGTCTGACTTTTTATATATGTCTATACATATTAACTTAAATTTCCACAACATGGCTTTTGTATCACTCTGTTGTCTGTTGCTCTGACACACTTGTACATGCTTTTATTTTCATGGAAAGATGACAGTGTATAACTCCTTTCCCATTACTCCTTACATTGTGGTTTACACTCTTTCCCACACATTTTTTTCAGAGGCACTGGGGGTTGAACCCAGGACCTCATATATGGGAAGCAGGCACTCAACCAATTGAGCCACACTTGCTACCTGATATTTTTAATTTTAATGCATTTACATTTATCAATCTTTGCCTGCATGATTTGGTTCTATATGCCATAATCAATAAATCTTCCTCTAATGAGATTCCAGAGGAGTTTTCTGTATCTTCTATTCTAAGTGGCTTATAGTTTGGCTTCTCAATCCTGAGTCTTTGCTGTTGCCTGAGCTGATATCTGTGGTTGCAAGTGGCCCAGCAATGACCCTGATCAGTAAGTGTCCTAAAAATATCCTCTGCTCATGTCCAAGTTGATGACCCTGGGTTCTGTTCTCTGCACTCCAGGTGGGTAGTGGGGAAGGATTAAGCCTGCAGGATGAGTTCCATCCAGGCTCTCCCCGAAGCTGCAGACCCAGGTATCTTCCATCTACCATCTGGACCATGGTTGAAAGTCCTTGAGCAGCATGGTGGGAGGGGATCCCCACCCATCCACAGTTTACCTTCCAAACTCCCGCAGCCCCCACTTCCACCTTATTGCCTGGCAAAAGATGTTTTGAAGACATGCAGGGTCACCCTTCCCAGAGCTGAGTTGTGCTAACTCACTTAACTCTCAGAAAAATGCTCTGAGATCTATGGTATTTGAAGTTGATGAAACTGAGGCACTTAGAGGCTAAGTTATTTGCAGAAGGACATGCACTCAAGAGGTGACAGGTCTAGGACTGGGACCCTGGAATCTGGCTCGTGTCTCTCCTCCAACCAGGACTCCTGGTACCCCTTGGAAGAGCTCCCCAGAGCACCCCACCTATTTTTAAGGATCCTGATGTGGTGCCTCCTGAGCCCTCTCCTCAGAGGATCAAGCAGACTCTCCTTCCCTTTCATCACATGCTCAAATTCTTTGTGTATTTGTTATACTTCAACTTGTGTCCCTTTATTGCCTCCACTGGACCATTGGCTCATCTCAAGGAGGCTTCTAGAATGTCTAGCACATGGTAGGGCTTAATCTATATTGGTGGGTGAGTGCTCAGTGATGGACTTGAGCTTCATCATTGTGAAAGCACCCACAGACCAGAGGGTTAGGGAAACTCTCAACCTTGATTTTTCCAGAAGTGGATAGAAGCTAATCCCTAGGCCATTGTCCCTTCCACCCATGCCTGCATTCACAGTCCCAAGCCAGTGTAAACTCCCTTCCCCAAGTTCCTGTCATCTCTCTGTCAAAACTGAGCCCAGGGCACTTTCTGCCCTCAGTTCTGTCCATAGTACATCTGTGACTCTGAGGGAGCACAGGGCTGGGTCACTTATTCATCCTTTCAGAATGAGGGTGCATTTCTGTTTAGAAGACTCTCTGGTGACAGTCTGGGTGTCTTCCCCTTCTTGGTCATTCCCATGGTGGAAAGCCCCTTCTGCCAAGGGTGCAGCTAGAAGTGGTCTGGAAATGGCACTGCTGCCCAGGACCTCAGGAACACACCACTGTCCCATCCACTAGGCTTTGTGAGTTGGACTGAGGGTGTCTTGTTCTACCTGGAAAAGACCCAGGGTCAGGAGATGTTCAAGTGTCATGTCTACACCCCTTCTGTTTTCTTCGTTCCATGCCCCTGGTCTATGCCTTTGATTCCATCTTCCATCACCTGATTCCAGGATACCTCTCTCCACAGGCTTTCCCAATACCACAACCAGGACCACAATGCATACATGTGCATGGATGCACAGGAGTGGGCTCTCGTGCCTGCACACATGTACATCAGGCAAGTCCTTGCATGCCTACACATTAGTGTCCTTGAAGACACAAACATCCCCACATACAGTCCTGCACACACACACTGCAACAGAGGGACAGACCAGTGATGACTTTACTTTTTCATCCTCAATCTGGGCATGTGTCACATGCAGAAGCAGGTTCCAAGAGTGCACAGGATGAAATGCATTATGCCCCTCTTTCCTTCAAATTCACATTTCCATCAACCTTCTAGACAGTCATTTTACTGACTGGAACTTGGCACAGAAAGCTCCATATCCTTTCCTCCTTGTATTCCCACCTAGCAGTTGGGGGCTATATTTTGTATTCTGATTCATGGTCTCTACAATCAACACCAGCTCCAGGAATCTCCTCAGTTGATGGTAGATGTAACCAGCCACCTATGCAATCAACTTATTGATAATTAAATCCATATAATGCCCTTGTATTACAATTAGCCCAGTGCTTGCTTGACCAAACTACTGGGTACCATTACCTTGTTGGCAGTCCACCCTTGGTCAACATGGCAGCCATATAGAACACTTTAAACCATACTTAGTCTCTGTATTTGTCAGTCAAAGGGGTGTTAATGCAAAATACCAGAAATGGGTTGTTCTTTATAAAAGGTATTTATTTGGGGTAGAAGTCCAGTTACCAGGCCATAAAGAATAAATGTTTCTTCTCTCACCAAAGTCCATTGTCACATGTTGGAGCAAGATAGCTGCTGATGTTTGCCGGGGTTCATGCTTCTTGAGTTCCTCCCTTCCTGGGGCTGCATTTCTCCCTTGGCTTAGCTCCTCTGTTTCCTCCACAAGGTCAGCTGTAGACTATAAGGCAAATGGCTTGCTTCTCTTCTTCTAGGGCATTCTCTCCAACATCAAAACTGCTTCTCAAAAAATGGCTGGAACTCTGTTCTTTCTGATGCCTTTTATATTTTCTTCCCCCACCCACCAAGAGTGGGGCTCAACACCCTAATGATGTGGACCAGTCAATGCCCTAATCATAACTTAATCATGCCCAGATTAACAGATCAGTTTACAAGCATGATCCAATTATATTTTTGGAATTCATAATTATATCTAATTTCCCAATGGCTACAGGCTCTAAATAAATGCAGTTATATGTATATATATATATATATATATATATTTCTGCCTAAGAAATATTCAACTGACCTGCATACCACTGGATATGCACTAAATCCCTCCAGAATAGGGTGCAAGTCCTTGGGTAATGTTCACTCTTCAACATGACATCCTTAAATATAATGCCATGAAACTACTGCAACTTATGTCATATGATAAGGTGGAAGGTTAGGAAAGAAAACAAAGATTCATTTTATGTACATATACAAACATACTCATAACAAAACAAGGAAGAAATATTCTTGACCATTATAGTTCTCATTCTTTGTTATCAGTCACATGTTTGAAGTTCATATTTGTCACTACCTTCTTCCAGTACCCATTCCATGTTCCCTTTATCCTTAGAAAGCAACACAGTTGGGTGTGGTTCTTTGCCTGGTCATGTGACCCAAATTTTCATTCTGGAAGATTCTGGGCCATTGTCAGTGCTGCTGGGATTGGGTTGTTGCAATTTTCCATTGACTTTAATCACAGGGTAAGGTAGTACCAAGAGACAGCCTAGGGGATCTCCTGCATTCCAGGCAAACTCTTCTTTACCTCCTTTGTGTAGGGTCAATCCCCCCATCCAGTAGAGCAATTCCTTTCTTTGCTTGTTGATTCAGAGGCACAGGAGCCTAATGTGGCCAGGTGGCTGTCTTAACTTCTATATCAATGGAATCATTGTTGTTTTCCCTGGTGGAAGCACTCTTTCTTTTGGAACTAAGACCTCTAGACCAGCAGAGCTTAAGGTTGCAGGAAAAGGAAGCAAAAATTTTCCTAGTAGATCACTAGGAGTAATAGTGAGTGTTGACAGTCCCATTTCTGCTTCTCAATTCCTAAACCGATGAATCCTGTCTATGGGAGAAACAGCGCCATAGTGGATATGTTGATTTAGAGCACACACAGCTTCCTGAAGAACATTGCCCCAGCCCTGAAAGGTACTGCCTCCTAGTATGCAACAGAATTGGGTCTTCAAAAGGTCATTCCACTGTTCTAACAATTCAGCTGCTTCAGAAAGATGGGGAACATGGTAAGACCAGTGAATTCCATGGGCATGTGCCCATTCCAGCACATCATTTGCTGTGAAGTGGGTTCCTTGATCTGAAACAATACTGTGTGGAATAACATAGTGGTGAATAAGACATTTGGTAAGTCCACAGATGGTAGTTTTGGAAGAAGCATTGTATACAGGGAGGCAAACCCATATCCAGAGGCTGTATATATTCCAGTTAGAACAAATTGCTACCCCTTCTATGATGTAAGTGGGCCAATGTAATCAACCTGCCATCAGGTAGCAGACTGATCACCTTTGGGAATGGTGCCATATTGGGGACTGAATGTGGGTCTCTGCTGCTGGCAGATCAGGTGGTCAGCTGTGACTGTAGCCAAGTCAGCCTTGTTGAAGGGAAGTCCATGTTGCTGAGTCCATGCATAAATTCCATCCCTACCACCATAGCCACTTTGTACATGAGCCCAGTTGGGCAATGACAGAAATTGCTGGGAAAGAGACTATTAGCCACAGAGAAGATCATCTTATCCATTTGAGCATTAATATCATCCTTTCCTGAAGTGACCCTCTGGTAAGCATATACATGAGACACAAATACTTTCATATTTTTCTGCCCCTTCAGAAAGGTCTACACACAAACATTTTCTGCAGATTTCTTTGTTACAAGTTTTCCAATTATGTTCCTCCAAAGTCCCTGACCATCCAGCCAAACCATTGGCAACATCCCATGTATCATTTTACAAATGCACCTCTGGCAATTTCTCCTTCCAAGCAAAATGAAAAACAAGGTACACTGCTTGAAGTTCTGCCCACTGGGAGGATTTGCCTTCACCATTGTCCTTCAGCAATGTCCCAGAAAGAGCCTGCACTGCTGAGGCTGTCCACTTTTGGGTAGTACCTTCACATCATGAAGAACCATCTTTAAAGCAGCCTCAAGTTTTCTTTTCTCCCATCAACTGATTGTAAGGAACTCCCCAAGAGGCCATAACAGTGGACTGGGAAAGAGAAGGTAATATGGCAGGAGTAGTGACTATGGGCCTTTGGGCCACTTCCTCGTGTAACTTACTTTTGCCTTCAGGACCACCTTTAGCCCTATCCCATATATACCACTTCTACTTTATGGTGGAAAAAAGTGTATACCCAACTTTATGGTTAGGTGGGTCAGACAATACCCACCTCATGACAGACAAGTCAGATCTCATGGTAACTTTTTGGCCAATGATTAAACATTCAGTCTTACTAAGGCCCAGTAGCAGGACAAAAGCTTTTCTAAAAAGGAGAGTAGTTTTCTGTAGAAGATGGCAGAGCTTTGCTCCAAAATCCTAAGGGCCTGTATTGTGATTCTCCTAGGGGACTGCTAAGGCCTCCAGATGGCATCTCTATTTGCCATTGACACTTCGAGCATCATTGGATCTGCTTGGATCATATGGCCCAAGTGAAAGTGCAGCTTGCACAGCAGCCTGGACCTGACACAGAGCCTTTTCTTGTTCCTTTAGTAAGGACCTCCCTTAAAACTAGCAGCCTTTCTGGTCACTCAGTAAATGGGCCAGAGCAGCACACCAAAATGAGGAATATATTTTCTCCAAAATCCAAAGAAATCAACTAAGCATTGTGCCTCATTTTTAGTCGTAAAAGGGGTCAGTTGCAAAAGCTCATCCTTCACTTTAGAAGAGATATCCTTACATGCCCTGCACTATTGGACATGTAAAATTCCAGCAAGGTAGAAGTCCCGTGTATTTTTGCTATATTTATCTCCCATCATCTCTCACAAAAATGCCTTACCAATAAGTCTAGAGTCATTGCTATGTCTTGCTCACTAGATCCAGTCAACCTGATATCATCAATATAATGGACTAGTGTGATGTCTTGTGGGAGGGAGAGATGTTCAAGATCCCAGCAGACACAAAAATGACAAAGGGCTGGAGAGTTGATATACCCTTGAGGCAGGCCATGCCAGCTGAAAGCAAACTTTCTTGTGGTCCTTACTAAAGGCAATTGAGGAAAAAGCATTTGCCTGATCAATAGCTGCATACCAGGTACCAGGGAACTTGTTGATTTACTCAAGCAATTATACAACATCTGGAACAGCAGCTTCAATTGGAGTCACCACCTGGTTAAATTTAAGATAATCTACTGTCATCCTCCAAGATCATCTGTTTTCTGCACAGACTAAAAAGGAGAGTTGAATAGGGATATGGTGAGAATTGCCACCCTTTTGTCCTTCACGTCCTTGATAGTGGCACTGATCTCTGCAATCTCTCCAGGAATCCAGTAATGCTTTTTTTTTTTAAAAAAAAATTGATAGATGCTTTTATTAACACTCAAAACTCTACATCATTATAATGGGAAAATAATTGTTTCTCTAATTACTAATTGCATAAAAACTACCCATGGCTTAATAAGAGTTTTAGTGTGTACTAGGTTTTATGCATATCTTAGGGATAGGACATCAGCTTGCTAGGATCATTAGGGTATGACTGATAATGAGAAACTGCAATTTATAAAACATTCTCTGAAGAGCATTCCCAAACAGTAACCCCTCTGAAATTAAAACAGAAAATAAAACTTGTTTATACCTAGTTCTAATTTATACCTAGGTCAATAAAGTTGTAATTTCACAGCATCAGTATTTATTACACAACCAGCAGATACTATTTCAAAGACTTTTAATTTTCCTTCCTTGTTTCTTTCCAGCACTGATCATTCTAAGACTTTGTAAGCATATCCAGGAATTGAGCAGGAGCTCCTGATTTGGTCAAAAAATCCCTCTAGGATGAGCAGAATTTTTGTCAATGGATCTGTGCATTGATATGGTGTTCCAGAGTGCCTTAATCATAAGGTAATTCAGGGAGGCTGTGCTTTGCCTGGAACCTAAAATTCCCAAAGCTGGTACCAACTTTCTACTCATACTGCTGGGCCCATCCCTGGTCCCCTTCAGCCTTTGGGGGAGCCATAACTGTGTCCTTGGTGACAGCTGCATGGCCCAGGGCACGGGGACCAGATTTGATTTTCATTTACAATTTTGCTAGGTAGGGGCAGTTCTTGAATCTTCCACTTGGCCTTTCCTACCAAAATAGCCCTTACTCCACAAGTCAGGGATCCAATGTGGGGATCCTGCCAGTGATTAAGTATGTCTATTCCAATTATTCATTCCAGAACTGGGGAAAAAACACAGAATCTGTCCAGGGATCCAATGGACCTACTGTGAGATGGGCCTGAGTTAAACTCCATTGATCACCTGACCTCCATTAGCCCTTACTCTGATTGGTGGACCACAGTAATGTTTTTGGTCTCCTGGAATTAATGTCACTTCTGAGCCAGTGTTTAATAATCCCCAAAATGTCTGAACATTTCCTTTTTTTCAATGCACAGTTATCTTGGTAAAACACTGTAGGTATCTTTGGGGGAAAGTTGGAGGAAATTTTATAGTATAATTTTTTGGCATTGTAACAGGATCCCAAGGGGACCTGGTCTTCTCCTCATTCAAGGGGCTCTGGTTCTCTAAGCGGGAGTCTCAAGCCTGGGAATTGATTAAGGAGCCATGGCTCTCTGTTTCTTCAATTCAAATTATGGTTTGCTCACTTGACATAGAACACTTCTGCTTATACAGATAAAGTAGGAACTTAGTAGGCTGCCCATATCTTTTACTTCTAGGTACCCCATGATCTATTAGCCAATGCCATAGGACTATGTGACTCATACTCTTTTGATTGATGTCTGAGGGTGACTTTCATTGTGGTAGACATACCCATATGTCTTTGGCAATTAAGTGCTGCTCCTTGGCTTCTGTCAGCCCAGGACACAATCACCCCCATAGTTTTTAATAATTCTAGTTCCATGAGAGAAGTTCATAAAGTAATATCTGGCCTAGAGAGAAGAGCAAACACAGAGCTCATCAGGGAAAAGAGAGTTAGCCTTACAAATTTATTCCTCACAGTGTTGGTTTAAGTTTAGTACTCTGGGCATTCCAGTGGTGGGTGGGCAGATCTTAAATGGTGAATCCATTCTAGGATTCCAATCTCTCTAAGCCTTTGGATCCCCTCATCTATAGTATATCAGAATAAATCAGGCATCTTGACCTCAGGCACTGTAAGTCATCTTTTGATCCATGTTTCAGCCAGCCACCCAAACAATTTGAGCCCTTTTGAACCCTTTGAACTACAACACTGAATCCAGAATCGCTGTTTAGTAGGTCCATATCAATGAATTCAGCCTGATCCAACTTTATATTCCTTCTGCCATTATTGCATACCCTTAATATCCATTCCCACATATATTCCCTTGATTTCTATCTATATAAATTGGAAAGCTCTTGCAGTTCTTCTAGAGTATAGTGTACTTCCTCATGGGTCACACTTTGTACTTCACCTTTGGGGGCTTGTTGAGATTTTAGTCTACCTATAGGTTTGGAAGAGAAGAGGGGTGGGGGGTATGGGTATGGAGATAAATTAGAAGTGTTTTTCAGGCTAATTA
>JAQZBX010102521.1:0-11145 GCA_029593785.1 Cabassous unicinctus | reverse complement strand
CTGATGGACCATGTGCAGGGAGAACTTATTTGAATCCAACTCTATCACTCTCAGGAGCACAGATTCCAAAGTAGAGCCCACTGATAAGGCATCAATCTTTGGGGCTATCCGCCCTTATATAGGACCTGGGTATCTCCATAGCCCTCAGGAGCCCCTCTGTGTGGGATGATATCCACTTTGGTGTTCTATGAGCTCCTACTGAGGTGTGCGTAAGCGTTACCTCTGGGATGACCTCCCCACTCTCTTTGAAGTCTCTTAGCCACATGAACTCATTTGTCTTTAACTTTTCCCCCTTTTATTCATGGTCTTTTTCCAGTCATGTTGCCAGTTGGCACTTGGTATTAATCCCTCGTTGCCAGGGAGGCTCTTCCCCGGGAGTCATGTCCCACGTTGGGAGGAAGGTAATGCATTCATATGCTGAGTTTGGCTTAGAGAGAGGCCACATTTGAGCAACAAGGAGGCTCTCAGGTGGCAACCCTTAGGCACCCCATAACAGTAGGCCAAGCTTGAAACAGCTTTTGCTGAAGTCACTAGAAGACTCTGTTTCACTGATCCAATGAATGGTGGCTAGTACAACTGAGAAACTAAAATTTTAATTTTATTTGTCAGTCTTCATCTTACTTGTCCTTTCAGCAGCACTTCACTTGTGCTCATTCTCTGCCTCTTGAAATACTCCTTTCCCTTCACTTTCATGGCAATGCTCTCTTGGTTTTCCTTCTACCACTCGGACTGCTTCTTTTGTACCTTGAAGGCTCATTCTTCTTTACCAGTTTATAAATCCTTAAGGTCCTCAAGGCTTAGCTCTAACCATTTCTTCTTTTCACTGATTACCCTCTTCCTAGACAGTCTTATCCACAGCCTTAAACCCCATCTACACATGGCTCAAGATTTTATATCTCCATCCCAGATCATTTCTCTCGGCGCTAGAACTACACTGGTCAGTGCAAAAACCATTAGCCAAAAGAGCAAACAAACAAACAAACAAACAAAAAAGCCACTAGCCATATATAGCTACTGAGTACTTGAAATGTGGCTGGTATAATTGAGAAACTAAAATTTTAATTTAATTTAATTAAGTTTAAATTTAAATGAACACGTGTGGGTAGTGGCTACTAGCTAGTGCAGATATAGAATATTTCTATCACCATGAAAGTTCTATTGAACCGTGCTTCTCTAGAGTCATATCCAACTGCCCGCTTGACATTTCTTCTCGCCTGACTCAAAGGTATTGCAAACTCAACTGTCTAAAACCAAATGCATAGTCTTTCCTCCCAGTCCTGGGCCTTTCCTGGTATTTCCTATCTCAGCAAATGGCAAAAGCATTCATCCAATTTCTCAAGCCAGAAACCTAGGGATCATGCTTGACTTTATTTCTCCCTCATCCCTAACATCCATTCAGTCCTCAAGCTCTGTCCATTGTGTCTCCTAAATATCTCTTCAAACTCCCTTCTTCCACCTCCATCACCACCACCATCTTGTTCAAGCTACTGTCATCTCTCACAAATCTCATGATAACATAGCCCTTCCTTCACTCTGCCCCCAAGCCCCTGCCCATCCTTCAGCCTTCACATACCACAGCTCCCTCCCTCTGAGCTTCAGACACCACATCTTTTTTCAGTCCCTTTTGCCCTCCATGCTCTTTCCAGCTACATGCTGCAGCATAACTTCAAGGAACTCGTCTTCACACCATGTGTCACCACTGACTATTGACACTGGCTTGTGGGTTTTTTTGTTTGTTTGTTTGTTTTTGAGGTACCAGGCCTGGGGATTGAACCCAGGACCTTGTATGTGGGAGGCCGGCGCTCAACCACCGAGCTACATCAGCTCCTCTGAGTTGGCTCCCTCATCTGTTTACTCATTGTTTGCTTGTTATTTTTGTTCGTTGTCTGCTTGTTATTTGTTTTCTTTAGGAGGCACCAGGAACCAAACTTGGGACCTCCCATGTGGGAGGTGGGTGCTAAACTGCTTGAGCTACATCCGCTCCCTGGTTTGTGTTATTAATGCTACTCAAGTAATGTCTGTCTACCCCCACTAGACTGTAAGCCCATAAGAATAGGGACTTTTACTCATCTTTGTTTACAATTTATTCCTCAATACCTAAAATAGGGCCCAGTACATGTAGTAGAATAAATAAACAAATAAATGAGCTGATCATTTGTCAGTAGCTCATGTGGATAAAACCAGTGTTTCATAAGTCAAAATATGTACTTTTTCACTAACCTATGACCATAGATTATACTCTTAACCCCAACTAGCCATCTCAAAAATGCTTATAAGAGGTTCTGGATGAACGAAAGTGAAAGGATTCATGGAGTTCAAACCCACTGCTGAACTAAAAACCTAAAGTACTTGCTCTTCTGATCATTGGTCAATAGTTTCATCATCCATAAAGAACTACATATGAAAATTACTATGCTGGATTGGAAAAGAAAGAAAAGTCTTTCTTGATGAGGTTTCCAAAAGAAGTTAAATAGGGCTAGCTTAAAATACTGGAAACAGACACTTCTAAGTGCCAAGGCTTCACAAAGGCCCACTACCCCCAGTGGAGCCTGCTTTGGCTTCCATTCTCATTCAAAGGGGTTTTTATTACAATATGGGAGTATCCCTTCAAAACCGTACATGTATTTCTTCCTGGTTTCTATTAAAACACATTATGTTAGATCAGAATGAACTGAGTTCTAGTCATTTTTAAACCACAGTTCTCAGTTTATTAGAGCTTTTTTTCAAAAGTACCTCTGAAAAACATACTGACTTTACAGATAAATGGCAAAGTTCCTTTGGGGGAAATACTCAATTCTTACAATTCTTTTTTTTTTTTAAGGAGGTACCTGGGATTGAACCCAGGACCTTGTACATGGGAAGGTGCTTGACCACTGAGCTATATCTGCTTCCCAATGAGAGTTGTTTTTTTCATTTGCTTGTTTGTTTTTAGGAGGTACCGGGCATCAAACCCGGGACCTCGTACATGGGACACAGGCGCTCAACCACTTGAGCTACATCCCCTCCCCAATTCTTAAAATTCTTTTTTTTCCCAAATATTTATTTATTTATCCCGGCCCCCACCATCGTTTTGCACTTGCTGTCTGCTCTCTGTGTTCTTCTGTATCTGCTTGTCTTTCTCCTTTGGTGGCACTGGGAACTGATCCTGGGAACTTCCGGAGTGGAGAGAGGCACTCAATCTCTTGTGCCATCTCAGCTCCCTGGTCTGCTGCATCTCTTATTGTCTCTCCTCTGTGTCTCTTTTTGTTGTGTCATCTTGCTGCACCAGCTCTCTGTGTGGGCCAGCACTCCTGTGTGGGCCAGCTCTCCACGCAGGCCAGCTTGCCTTCACCAGGAGGTCCCAGGAATTGAACCCTGGACCTCCTATATGGTAGAAGGGAGCCCAATCGCTTGAGCCACATCCATTTCCCAATTCTTAGAATTCTTGATATTCCTTTTAGCCTAGCACACCACGTTTCACTATCAATTAATTATTAAATGAATGCAATCATGTTGCTGCTTTAAATCCACCTCCCTGCCATAGCTAAAGAGAAATAATTAGAAAAGGAAAAACTAAGATTTTCTATACTGTCATTTAAACTCCATTTACAGAGTCCATAACTCACTTCTAGTAACTGTTATATGTTACACTAATTAGTTATTAACTGGCCCTCTGTTGTTGCCAAATGTAGATTAATTGAGAAGGAATAACGTAGTTAAATCTTGAATGAACTCACTTTTATTGTCCTCCTCAAGGCCCAGAGGAGTTTAAAGAAGGTCCACAGAGAAGAAAACTTAGAAGATTACAAAACTGAAAAAGGAAAGTATTATATGTTTGGAGAATTTCCACTTCAAATTGATGAATCCTCAAGCTGTAACCATTAAAGACTTTTTTTTCCTTGAAATAATCTGTTCTCTGAAAGTGTTTAGAAATTGATTCGGGGAGAAATCTATTCTCAAATATACTTTACTGTATCAAATCTAATATAATAAATACTATATTGAGGAAAAAAACAAGGCAGGCTCATACATATTACAAAAGGATCAACTATAAGTTTTCCTGTATTTTAAATATACTTTCATTTACCAAAAATTTCAACTTAAACACAACTTTTCCATTTAATTCAATAAACACTACTGAAGGTCTACGATGAGCCAGGTGCTGCCTGGGGCACATCTATGTGAAGAGAGGTACACTTTTAGGGAGTTAAAGGCTATTTTAAGAATGCTATATGAAATCATTTGATCTTCACAGTAATTCTGAGGTTGGTACTTTTGTCATCCTTATTTTGGAAAGGAGGCACCTGAGGCACAGAGCAGTTAAGGAACTTGTCTGAGGCCTCACAGTTTGTGAGTGGTACAAGCTGGGATGTGAATGCAGGCACTTTAAGTCCAGGGTCTGCACTCCTAATCACTATGCCATTGTCCCTTCACCGCTATTCTACCCTTCAGTTCTTCTATTAGGAGGCCCTGGGCCAGCCAGTGGCTGGGGAGTGGGCTGCTGTATGGTGCAACAGAAACTTCCAGCAAATGACCACTTTATTACTTACACGGCACAGAGGGGCCAAAAGAGCAGAGGAAGAGAGCCCATCATGGCCAGTCTCCCATGGTAGTCCAAACTGCTCAGGTTGTAGGCAGGTAGGTGGCAGGTCCACATGCCCCACTTCACACGGGAGAAGATAGACCAATCTATGATGTTCAGGTGCGGTATCTATCTGCCTTGGGGAGTGGAGGCTCTGCCACCGAGAATTCCTGCCTTCATTAGCATTTGGTACTGCTTATTCCCATTTTCAGGGTTTAAGGTCTGGTTAGGCCTTTTCATTAGACTTACCATCTGCCCCAGGTTGTGGAATGGAAACAGACTGAAACGTCATTGCATCATAGAAAAGGAGGCAGGGGTAAGCGAGATACTGGGAGATGGCTGCTGAGAGTCCCTTGACTTCCCCGGCAGTGGGGGGACAAAAGATAAGACCCGAAGCATCTGCAGCCCAGTAGAGGAAAATGTACCTGTAAGCGAGGAGTGAAATCAGATGTGCAGGTACAGATGTGTTGATGTGCAGATGTGCTGAAGTAAGCACAGGGAATTGTCACTGTATCCCCTGCCCCTCCTAGGACAGGTCAGGAAATGCCTTTCTAGGGAGGGAGGCTCTTGAGCTGAGTCTAAAAGATGAGCTTACCTCAAGTTGTGTTGTTTTCTATTTCACTTATTTGAAGTCATGATTCACCAGGAGGAAATTCTATTTCATTTAAACTAAATTTTATTAAGCATCTATGCATAGCAATATGGAAGATACAAAAAAGATATCATCTGTGGCCTAGAGGAGATTATAAACTTGGGAGGTGGGAAACACAGGTAGGAATAAAAACTAGAGCTACCATTTATAGGACACTTACTATATGCCAAGCATCATGGAAGCACTTTACAAACATCATCTCATTTAATCTTCACTCATCCCATAGGAAGGTACTGTCACATCCATGTCACAGGTGGAGAAACTAAGGCTATGAGATGCTAATTCATTGATTAATTGAGTAAATATTTACTGAGAACTTACCCTGTGCCAGGTAAAATTCTAAGTGCTAGCAAAAGCACAGTGCTTAAAAAGACAGATATGGTCCTACCTGCTCTCTAGAAGGTTTGTTCTAACTGGGCATAACAGATATTGAACAAGTAAATACGACAAATGCTAAAACTAAAAGAAGACAAGGTAATGGTGACTGGAATGGGGTATTTTAAAAATAATGGTCAGGAAAGGCCTTTCTGAAGAGATGGCAATTGAACTGAGATCCAAATGATAAAAAGAAACTACTTTCATAAGACCTGGATGAAGAGGGTCCCAGGCAGAGGGACTAGAAAAGGCAAAGACCCTGAGGGAAAAGTGATTTTGGCAGAGAAAGGACGTCTGGCTGTTGGCAGGCAGTGAATTTTTAAATTAATTTGAGTAAAATCTACAGAAAAGAGAATATATGGAATCAAAAGTAAAAAGAGAGGGAAAGCCTCGCAAGCAGCAAGTCTTCCTCTAAACTGGGAGCTACAAAGACAGATACAGCCTTGAATTGCACAAGCTGTATCAAACCCAGCTTCATCTAATCCTGGTCTTAACTTCAACCCATGATGCATCCTCAATTCTTATCTCAGACGGAAATCCTTTCCTGGGCTGGTAGAATGCAGCTTTGATACTTCAGATTAGGAGTTCAGATAATCTTAATGTCAAAAATTCTTCCAAATCACCTTTTTCCTAATTCTGCACAGATTTGATAAAAAGGTTGTTTGTTAATCTTTGGAAATGAATAGAAAAGGTGAAAACACCTTTGTAACTAGCATGACAGTGGTTGAAAGGGAAAAGGAAAGCTAAAAAATGTAACCTGGGATTGTATAGCATAGTAAAACCTCATGTAAGATATGAATATGGGTAATATTACATATATCAGACTGTTTTTCTTTGAAACTGAGCAAATGTACATTAATATTACAAGATGTTAACATCAGGCAAAAAAATTATGCTAAGTGAAAGAAACCAGACACAAAGTACTACATATTATATGATTCCGTTTATAAAAAATGTAAATAACGATTTATAATGACGAAATTAGATGAGTGGTTATGCAGGTCTGGGGAAGGACAGAGGGATTGAGAGGTGACTGCTAAGGAGTGTGGAGTTTTTCTTTTTGAAGTAATGAAATTGTTCTAAACTTTTTTGTGATGATGAATGCATAACACTGTGATTATACTAAAAGCCATTGATTGTACACTTTGTATAGAGTGTATGGTGTGTGAACATATCGCAATAAACTGCTCAAAAAAATCCTTTTAGTTTCCCACAGATCCTAGTTGAAAACTAATCAGTCTGATGGGTCCAGACTAACGGGTCTTCCAGGAAAGGGTCCTGAGCAGGCAGGAGCCATGTGGGCCAGAGGTTCTGCAGGAAATAGCATGGGGTTGGCTGATCAGGCTGTGATTAAACTGGTGAGTGCATGGAACAGGTGGTAGGTTCAGGCAGGAGTGGTTATGGAGGTAGTAATCATAAGTTAAGTGGCAGAGGCCCAGATTGTGGGCAGGGCAGCCTCACGTTGCCAGGCAAGCTGTCAAAGACAAGGGCAGGAAACCTTAATGAAAACGAAACACCACACATGAACCTAAGAGAGATGCGTTCTTCTGACGCCTAGCTGCGTCAAAGGAGCCCATTTTATCTCAAGTAGCCCTGGATTCAACTGGATAGCTCTGACCCAGAGAAATTTCATTTAGTCTTAAAGTACTGTGCGTCTTTCCTCTGTCCAGGTACACAGATTATTGGACTCCAGCTCAAAGTTTAGTCCAATTGCCCTGCTGATAGTTGACATAAAAGAAGGTGCACTTTGTACATTTTGCCTACATGATCTGAGATCTGAAAAAGCATTGCCTCTAAAAATGAGATGAATAATGAACCACGAACTGTCATGATTTGTTTAGGAGTCACCCATGAATAGTAATAATAACTACCTTTGATTTTAAGTTCCATGCCAGACCCCGAAAGTACTCAAAATATAATATCTTATTAAATTCTGACAATAATTGACAGATAAAGATACTTGGATTTAGAGAGATAGTAAGTGATTTGTGCAAGGTTATGTATTATTGAGGAGAAGTGACAGTCATTCTGGTGAGAAAACCTATGCCCTTTATTTTATTTTATTTTTGTATTTTAAATCAGTTTTATTGAGATATATTCACATGCCATACAATGTGTGCAAAGTATATAATCAATGGTTTTTAGTATAATCACAGTGCTGTACATTCATCACCACAAAAAATTTCAGAACAATTTCATTATTCCAAAAAGAAGAACCTGGAACATCTGGGAAGATGGTGGACTAGAAAGACATGGGACTCTCCCCTCCCCCAGAAAAGCAGCTAGAGGACAGGCAGAAACTGCATGGAATAAAAGTCTTCTAGGGTTTAGTACACCAGGGGATGGCTGGATACCACCCAGAAATGAGAGGGGCACAGGAAAAGAATCGTGATGGCCAAACTGTGAGTTAAAAGCTGCCGCAGCAACTGCCAGCACCCTCCTCCACCCTACAGTTTTGAATTCTCAGGCCTTGGGGCCGGCGGCTACAGACAAAGGGGGCCCCAAAGATCCACCTCCCCAGGAAAGGGGAGAGAGAGGGATACGCCTAAGGCTGACTCAGCTTTCGACCCACAAGTTTCGTCTGCTGTGTCCCACGAGGCCTTCCAGGCCAGGTGGGGCTGCGTCATTGTTTGCCTTGGGAGCCACCTATGGACTAAAGAGATCCGACCCTCTCAGTCTCCCTCTCTACTGACCTGGACTGGTTGTTGAGGACTCAGAGCAGAGGCAGAGTGGAATTATTTCCTACCCAGGGAAAGGAAGGGGGCTGCCAGCAAAGGGTGGAGAACTGCCTCTGAGAAAGTTTGAATTACCAGGCTCTTGGCCTCCAGGCAGGATCCTCTATCGCATTGATCCCTTCCCTGTTGCAGGAAACACAAACCTACCAGGCATTAAACCCAGAGGGCTGTCGAAGATCACCATCTGCTGGCAGAACAAGGAAGTGCATGTGAAAAAATTATAAGTAAATAAGCAAGAGAAGTTTTTTCCAGCTTTTACAACTTCCCTCCCCAAGACCCTTGGAGGCAGGTCTGCAACCCATTACTGGGTCCAGGGCCCATATTTGAACAATTAACAGAGACAATCCTAAAGACCCAGAACAGGTTGAACCAAGAATCAAAGAACAACAGTAACACACAGATTCCCACCACTAAGTCTCTATGAAAGAGAGAGAAACTGAGCATATGAGTAAATTCACCATCATAATCAGATGCCTATACATCAGCAAAAAATTACAGCCATGCTAAGAAAATGGAAGAAAAGGAATATATCAAAGACCCAGGAAAGACACAAGATTTGAGACAACTAATCAACAAGATGCACACAAATTTCCAACATCAAATTAATGAGTTGAATGACAAATATGGCTAAAGAGATAAAGGACATCAAGAACACTGAGTAAGCACAAAAAAGAATTTGAAAACCTGATTAGAAAAGTAACAGGGCTCATGGGAATGAAAAACACAATAGTTGAGATAAAAAATACTTTAAAGGCACATAACAGCAGACATGAAATGAGAGAAGAAAGAATAATTTATTCAGAAGACAGAAGGGCTGAAATTGAAGAGAGAAAAGAACAGAGAGAGAAAAGACTGGAAAAAATAGAGTAGGGCCTCAGGGAGTTGAATAATAGTATGAAATGCAACAACATACATGTCATGGGAGTTCCAGCAGAAGATAGAGGAAAAAGGAGCAGAAAGAGTATTTAAGGAAATAATGGCTGAAAATTTGCCAAATCTCAAAAAAGACATGAACTTATATGTTCAGGAAGTGCAGTGTACCCCACTCAGAATAATCATGAATAGACCCACTCCAAGACACATTCTACTCAGAATATCAAACATCAAAGATAAAGAGAAAATTCTGGGGCTGAAGTCTATTCTTCAGACCCCCTCCATTGGGAGCGCTTCCCAATAAACTTCCTGCCTGCAATCTTAAGTCTCTGCATCCCAGTGAGTGCCGTTTTTCTCTAACACACACATATAGCCATACCCAGCCACACACAATAAAGAATACATACTTTTCTTTACACCAATGAAATATTTATGAGTTGATCATATATTTAATCACAAAAATTTTAATAAACTAAAAAAGCTAACAATATACAGGCCACATCTCTGATCATAAACCAAAAATAATATAAAAACAAATAATATAGTCACCAAAAATATCTTACATAATTGGAAATTAAGAAATAACACTTGGAATAAAGAAGAAATTTAAAAAAAAAACAACAACTACTAATTGTAAAAAAAAAAAAAAAAGAGAGAGAGAGAAAATTCTGAGAGCAGCAAGGGAGAAACAAAGCATTACATACAAGGGATGCCCAGTAAGAATTAGCATGGATACCTCATCACAAACAATGGCAGTGAGAAGACAGTGGTATGATACAATTAGGATACTGAAAGAGAAAAACTGTCAGCCGAGAAGTCTTTATCCAGCAAAATTGTTCTTCAAATATGAAGATGAGTTTAAAATATTCACAATCAAACAAACAAAGAGAGTTCGTAAAAGAGAACCCAATTTTGCAGGAAATATTAAAAAGAGCCTTACAGCCTGAAAGAAAAAGATAGGAGGAGAGGCTTGGAGGACAGTATAGAAGAAAGAATAGCTGAAAGAATAAACAAAAGAGTAAAAAGACAAATATAAATAAGATATGACATTTGAAAACCAAAGAAAAATGTTGGAAGGAATTAATGCATTTACAGTAATATTGTTGAATGTGAATGGATTAAATTCCTCAATCAAAAGATATAGGCTGACAGAATGAATAAAAAAACATGACCCATCCATATGCTACCTACAAGAGACTCACCTTAGACCCAGGGATACAAACAGGCTGAAAGTGAAAGGTTGGAAAAAGATACTCCATGCAAATAGTAACCAAAAAAGAGCGGCGTAGCTACACTAATATCAGACAAAACAGACTTTAAATGCAAAAAAGTTATGAGATACAGAAGGCCATTATATATTAATAAAAGAGATAATCCACCGGTAAGAAAAAACAGTCTAAATATCCATAACTAACCAGGGTGCCCCAAAATACATGAGGCAAACTCTGGCAAAACTGACGGGAGAAATAAATTCTCTACAATAATACTTGGAGACTTCAACATCCCCCACACATCACTAGGTAGAACAGCTAGACAGAAGTTCAACAAAGAAACAGAGAACTTGAACAATATAATAAACGATCTAGACCTAACAGACATATACAGAATGCTGCACCCAGACTCAGTGGTTTATACATTCTTCTCAAGTGCCCATGGATCTTTCTCCAGGATAGAATACGTGTTAGGTCACAAAGCAGATCTCAATAAATATAAAAATTTTGAAATTATACAAAGCACCTCCTCAGATCATAATGGAATGAAATTGGAAATCAATGATAGACAGGAAAGAGGTAAATTCGCAAATTTGTGGAGACTGAACAACATATTCCTAAACAATCTGTAGGCCAAAGAAGAAATTGTAAGTGAAATTAGTAAATATATCGAGACAAATGAAAACAAGAATACAACTTATCAAAACTTATGGGAGGGGAAGCGGGAGTGGCTCAGTC
>JAQZBX010102520.1:0-11148 GCA_029593785.1 Cabassous unicinctus | reverse complement strand
AAGGGGGGAAGAGAGGACACAGCAAGGAAGAAGAGAAGGGAGTGGGGAGGGAAAGGATGTGGGAGGAAGGAAATATCGGATTTCTACTCATGGGATTTCTCATTACCAGCGTGCCTACTTCCTTCCATGATTTCCTCCCGCTCCCTTGTTCCTTCACATTCCAGAGGACCTGAGCCCTGGTGGTCAAGCAGCAGAGGAGACTGACACCTGCAAAGAAACATGAAGCTCAACCTCTTCTTTTCTCACCATATCATCCCCCCAGCACACCCATGCTGCTTTTTTGGTTTTTAAATCAGCAATGTAAAATACAACCCTAATTGGAAACTGTCTTCTGGCAAATGGGAAGTGCAGTATGTGTTGGCCCAAGCCTGGAAGAGAAGCTAAATGCATCTGGAATTAGGGGCTGGAGTTTCACCAAAGGGTCAATAAAGGCACTCGGATGGTAGTCACTTACTGATGATGAAGTGCTGCTGACTCCATGAGGTTAAAGGATCTGTCCAAAGTCATACAATTTGTCCCCAACATGCTAAGGTTGAGCTCATTGTTTTTTCTCTTGTGCCTAGTACACATGGCATTGATATTTCTTTCCTATTAAATAGTTTAAGGAATAAAAAATCTGATTGATTGGCTTTAGACTGTGTCAAGGTGGGCTTGGTATTATGAGAACCCAAAACATACACAAAAATATAATCTTGCAGAATCAATTAATTGAAGAAAGCTTATTCATGATACAAAGTGATTTTTGGTTTACAGAAAAAGCCAGAAAAGATTTCTTCATTTAGATTAGAAAAAAAAACCAAAAAACCTCTGTTTCTAAAATGCAACTTAAATTAGAAAAATAACATATAACTTTGAAAAAAGCCATCTATTACATAAGGTGGAGGACAGATGTAACTGAGACAGCAAATAAATAATTCTAAACCCAAACCAGAAGAAAAAAGGATGCCAGGGAGAATTTTCCTCTCCCCATGTGAAATCAATAATATCAAACTTCTCTTCTCACACTGAAATTCCTCCAACGTCTGACACGGTCATTCTCCAGCCTAAATCATTCCCATCCATCTCTTAAATCTGCTCGACTCCATTGCAAAGCAATGCGCCAAAACACTGCTGCTAGCAGCAATCACTACTCCTCAGAAAAGTATGACTGTGCAAGCACTTGTCCTTTCCTTTCCCTGAAACGCATTACTGTTTACCCCGCGTTATTAGCATCAGTCAATTTAGCTGTCATTGTGTTCTCAAGAAGTCCCCTGGCTTTGCCTGAGCTGGCTGCTGGAAACTACGCAGCTACTAGAAGGGATAGTTCACAGCTAAATGCGTTGAGGCAAAAAAAAGATGTGTCAAATGCTTCTGTTGTCACACTGAAGCTGCTTTCTCTGATTCTGAGCAGTGTCTCAGAGAAAAAGCATTTTCAAGGCAGGATGTGAATTTATTCCTCTTCAGCAATATTAAGTGAGCAGAAAATTCCCAAGGGCCACTGTCCATAGAGTCCTTGAATCCTTAATTTTCACACTGTAACAAAGTCTTTTCTTTTTATTAAAAAAGAAAAGACAAAAAAACGGACAGGCTCAGAACGCAGATGAAAGAGTGCTTCCTACAACACAGAAATGATGAGCTTTCTAACCTGGACAAGTCATTTAATTAAAAGCATGCCTGGAATTTTCATATTTCCCCAGTTGCCTTGTGTACAGTAGGCACACAATAAATGTTTTTTGAATAAATCACAGAAACATGTTACTCCCGGGGGATAGCAGCAAGATAAAAAGGACCAATACCCATCGTATCCCACTTGCTGTCTCCAGGGGCCACTCCCACCGGGTCCTGGGTCACTGGAGGATGACTGGTTGCTGGGCGAACTTCTGTAATGTTGACTAGAATCATTAACAGTGCACTGAGGTATCTGTGGAGTTTCAACATCTTGACCTGGCCTGTTTTGTTTCACAAATAAATTCATTTTTACAATGACAAAGAAAAGGAAGAAATACAAATTGCAATGGTGAAACAGAATAAGTCATGGAAAAATAAACTATGAGTTGATAACATGAGATAGGTGGTATACGGTTAGCAATTTATTAGAGGAAAGAGATGTGGGTAGGAATAAGCCTTCCATTTCTGGCATATTTCATAATGCCAGTGAAATATGGAAGACTAGCAATATAATCCCCCAAAATACAGAATTATGTAAACATTTCTACTTCTTGCCATTTGATACTTAATACAAGTCCCATTTTGGCTCTATGCTTCAAACCTATGCAGAGAGAAACACCTAAATTTGGCAGAAAAATTCATTTTCACACATCTTTTGAATGCAATTCTACTTATGATTTTTTATACACAGAAAAATGGGTAATATTTGTAAGAACTTGCCAAATTTCCCTTTTGCTACTAGAATCCTCCTGATTTTATTCTTTACTTTACTACATTCTATTTTAATAAGGAAGGCTCTGCAGACCCTTTCCCTGACACTTGTTGCTTGCTGTGTGGTTGCCCCTTTAACCTGGGCTACCTCTGTATATTTCTTTGAATGTGGGAGGTTTATAAACTCAGTAGACCTTTGAATAAGGGCAACTGAGTTTATAAATTAAATGTCAAATTAAAACGATATCATTTCCTGGATCATTCTGGGAAAGAATAAATAGGAGGAAGCAGAGGGTGACTGCATGTTTTAATCTTATCGATTAATTATGATTAATACTTATGTAGGTTTACTATGTGTCAGGCATGGTTCTAAGCATTTTGCATATATTAATTCATTTAATTCTCATAATGCCCTAATGAGGCATATATTATTACTATCTTTATCTTTTCAGAAGAGGAAATTGGAGGCTCAGAGGATGAGTAACTGGCCCAAAGTAACCGCACATCAAATAAGTACCAGAGTCATGATTTGAACCCAGATACCCCAGCTCAGAGCTCATGCTTTCAGCACTCTATTGGACTAGAGCCTGACAAATAGTTTTGAGAAAACTCATGGCATCTTCATGGCATGTAAGTTACATGAAGGCTAAAACTCCTCCAAGGCATATAAGCCACGGGAGAGGTAAAATCTACAGGAATAGGAATTAACAACAACAAAGCACTTTTACTTAATTTTCTTCACTTAAAATGACCTATGCAAATTATGCATCTAAAAATTCTCACCAGCTTCTAACGCTCCTGGATTAAACTTTTAAACAAGGGAATTCTTTCAATGAAAAAGTTAATGTTAAACTAAACCCCACTTTGTTTAAAACAAGAGAAAAGTAAAGGAGAAGCAGTGCTAATGATCTTGGAGCCTCTTAAAGTAATACACATAAATTACAATTGTGGGCTTTAATCGTTGATTGTTCAGGGGGTAGCATTTACATTCATGCCTATCTTTAGAGGTTCATGCCGTTTAATTTACAAATTGACCAGGAGATTATGATTGGAGAGAGGAAAAACTGTTTCCCCTGGTGGGTACAGAGCTATCCTTGGACCAGGACAGGGATGGACTCCGAGCTCCACTGAGCGTGGAGGCTGCATTGCTATCTGCTAACTTGTTCAGAATAAGATTAAGATGAATCCAAATAAAAAGTTCCCCCCTTCAATTTCAAGTTCTGTAAAACCCAGAGTTTTACAAGAGCTGTCTTGAGGAAATGACAGAAATTCAGCAACAAGAGCCAGCCTTACCTTGTGCCATCGGGCAGCTTCCGATCGAAGGAAGTGCTGCGGGGAATCCCAGCCTGGGCCTGCTGGAGGAGCTGCTGGCACTGCAGCCGGTCGGGCGTGCCAGGGACGGGAGAGGCTCTGGAGAGGGGCTGCACGGCGGGGGTGGGCACTCGGTGCCATGTGGTGTTCCTCCTGAAGGGAGTTTTGTACTCACAGGGTGTGCCTTCACTGTCTAGTTTATACTCCACCATGGGGATCCGGCAGAGCTCTGAACACCCTCTGTTGGGCCAAAAAGAGATGGTGAGAAGGGGCACACAGTTGAGTCACTCACATGGCTTTGCATGGCTGTGCCTTCACAGTGCCCACCAACCACATGGCTGTGTGTGTGCTTCTTGTGGCTTCATGAACAAGATGCAGAGCAATCTGCCCTAAGGAGCATCTCACCTATAACAAAACAATGTTTCCTGATGACTCAGTTACTCTTCTGCCAGCAATAATTGAGTTTGTGAACGAAAAAGACTGTTTTTGCCTTTAACCTGATTGCTGTGAGGCCTCATATGTAATACAAAGCGGTGAAATAGGTAAAGGTACCTGCTGATACGGCTGTGCTGGCTATTAAAATGCCAAAATACAGCACCTGCAGACTTTGTTTACCCACCTCCTCCACCTCCAAATAAGGGACTAAAAGGATTAACACCTGACACAACAGAAGCTTCCAGGACTCTGATGATTATAAATTATTTTAAATATACTTCTGCATTTAACTAATACGTTGTACAGTAATTAGCAGTCGAAAGCCCAGGGAAATTCAATGCCTTGCTCCAAGTGACTCAGCAAGACTAAGACTGAATTTCTGGTCTCCATTCTCCAAATTCCTGATATGTGCCTAAAGAGTAACAGGCCCTAGAAATAAAGTACCCAAAACTAACAACATTAACGTTCAGGGATGTTGGAAATGTTGGTTACCTTGTTCGTGGTGTCTTGTTTCACACAGGTGAGAAAACTCACCAAACTGTATGCTTTTGTATGTGCAGTTCACTGAACATCAATTATACATCAATAAAGTTGTAAAAAAACAATCTTACTAAATAAGAAAAGCTTCTTTTTGCCTTGATGCTATATTTTTCAAGAAAGCCTTTGGTTAAGTGTGGCATAATTGAAGCCCAGTCCACTTAGTGACTAAAGAACTGGGCCATGTCAGAAGCCCTCAAAAATTTACATTGATTGCAGTGTTTAAAATCCTGGGGGGTTGGGGAGGTAGCAGCTTCTAACTGTTTTTTTGGTCTATAGTTCCTCTTCACACAAATCCTGCAGGAGATTTGCTTTCCTGAAAACTTTCGTCTCCTCAAGGCCTTAAAGATAGACTTTATGGCATTTGTCTGGCATTTACTTTCCAGCGTGCCTCCCAAGATATTTCAGATGAAAGTTTAACATCTGAATTGGGATATGCTATAGGTGTAAAATATATACTGGACTTCAAAGATTTAATACCAAAAAATAGATGTAAAATATCTAATACTTTTTTATACTGATTGTATGCTGAAATGGTATTTTGGTGATATTAGGTTAAATAAAATGTTTACCAAAAACAATTTCACTTATTTCTTTGTATTTTTAAAATGGCTACTAGAAAATTCAAAATTAAATATTTCTGTTGGGCAGCACAGCTTTAGAGGAGGCTGGTGCTCAATAACCTGGCCTGCCTACAGTCCCCTGCACGTCTTGCCTTCGCCTAATTGGCTGGTCCACCTGACCTCTACCCTCTACTCCCCTCCCAGCAATCACATCTCCCAATTTGGCCCAACTCTCAGCTCAAAGCTCAAAACCCACGTTCTCCACAAGATTTGCTGACTCCACTGTCATAGCAATTGTCAACAAGCCTTTGTGCAAGTGAAAAAAAAAACAAAACTCTAGGCTCTGGGCAAACGCAGACCCACAGGCAGAGGAGGGCAGGCTGGATTTCAGCTGTCACTTGCACCTGCGGTCAGGCGAGTTTCTGTACACAAACCATACAACTATATGCAGCAGCCCCATCCTTAGCTTATGGTCACCTGTTTACTTTTATCCAGTAACAAACATCAGTTCTGGCTAAATGACAGATACTGCTACAACACATTTCATGTATATATTCTGTCTCTTCAGGTAGTTTTGTAAACGATCTTCAATGAATTTGCATAAAAATCAAGCAAGTTTTCATAAATTTTAATAGAGTAAAAATGCTTCATATATAATCTGGACAGCTATTTTAAACTGTAGTTATATAACCAGGCATCAGCATCACATATCACTTTTCTACTGTGTCTAAGAAAAGTGAAAAAAAAAATTGTAAAAACTGTCAGTCAGGGGAAAACCTGAATGCTCATCACGTCAGAGTCCTGTGTTGTTTTTAGTCCCATAGTCAGCCTCATAAATCAGCATTACAGCTCCCAAAAAGGTCACTTCCTAGTCTGCTCTTCCATGTGCTCAAATGATCAGCCAGGTATGGCTGTTAGGCTAAAAAATAGGACTGGAATCAGACACCCTTAAGTTTCTCACTAATCACACTGTACAATGACACTGTTAACCCAATCAAGGTCAGCCTGCAAAGTTAATTAATATAGTTTGGCAAGGAAACAACAAGAGTGGGCAAGTTTAAAAATTTGAGCATTGGGACAAATCATTTCACTTTAACATGTTGGTGAAATCTTCAGCATCCAAAGCCATAGTGCCTCTCACTTCACATTCCATAGAGAACATGAAAACTTTCTAAAAGCACTGCTTTTTAGAAAGTGAACTATGACTTCCATTTTGAAGAAGGTGGAGTCGAACTTTTCAGCCTCTTTTCAATATCATCACAAAAGAACAAGAAACAAACAAACTCAACTGTCAATAAAACCTGGAACTACGTGAAACTCTAAACCACAATATATAAAGATGGAAAGCACATGTGAGAATGGTACTGATTTAGCAAAGCAGAGAAAGCCAAATCCAAGAGGTTGCCGAGGGAAAACAACCAGAGAAAGACTATGCCCCTTACACAACATTGGAAAGGCACAGAAGAGGAAGCGTCAGGCACTGTAGAAGGCAAAAATGATAAAGGAGGCCTAAAAGATGGCACTTATTTAAAAAAATAAGAACTAAAAAAGATAGATCCCTAGGTCCATACCTCTCACCTGGGCCAGTCAGGCAAGGACGCTCCCTTCCCTATAAGAGTGAGAGTAATACTCACTCTCTAGAGGAGGCAACCTGACAGGATCGAGATTCAAGGATATTAGACAGAGGAGAACACAGCTGAAAACTAAGATTAAGTAAAAGACTCACTGGAAAGATGAGACCCAGAGTCACTTCTCCTTCCTCCAAATGCAGCTTCAGAAAGCTTATCACCTCCACAAAGTAGAATGCGGATCTTTCTCTAGAGATAAAACATGCAATGTAAGCTACCCAATCATCCCACAATAAAGCTCACCAATCAACCATATTCTCAGAGAAGAAGAAGGAACTTCTGAAATTTAAAAGTTTGATAGCTGAAATTTAAAAAAAAATTGTTAAGACAGTGGGGAGGGAAACTTGAAATCTCCCAAAAAGTTACAGGAGAGAAAAGATAAGAAAACTAAAAGTTCAATCCAAGAAGTCCAACATCTACCTAACAGAGGCTCCAGAAGGAGAGAGAGAAAACTGTAAGGACATTAAGAAATAATACAAGAAAATTTCCACAACTAAAAGATACATAAAATCAGATTAAAAGGTCCACAGGATATCTAGCACAACGAATGAAGATCCAAGTGTTTCCATCTTTAACTAGACAGGTCTCATCTCCTGGGACTATGGATCCATCCATATGGTCAATGACCTAACTGGAAATCATAAAGGTAGGATATTACAGTAGAGTGCCAAGCCACCCAAAAAATCTACTCTTGCCTTCCACCCTAATCGATGCCTTAATAAATTCACTGAATGTTCAGGAGACCCCAAGCTTTGTTGCCTCAAAGGTTTCAGCTGCCTGAACAGAAAAAGCCAGGGAAGCTTTAACTGAGTCTTACCAAAATTGAAAGGTCCTATTTAAAAGATAAAAGTCATATTTTGAATGAAAGGAACGTGAACCTTGAATCTGGTAGGCCAAAGAGCAATTTAAATTGCCAGTGCTTGTTTGATATTCAAGTTTATTGGGTTAGATTTTTAAAAGGAAGGAGGAGGAAAGAGAACACAGGTGGCTGAGTAGTGTGGTATCCTTAATTCATGTTCCTAGTTCTATGGATTAAAGTCTTTAATAAGACATGATAATTTAGCTTGAATCTTGGAAGATAAACATTATATAAATGCAAAATCATGATAAATATTTGAGAGACTGCTGACAAGAACCTGTGCAATGTATAAGGCTGAAGAGAGAATTAGGATGGAATTATTTCATTTCCAACCTCTTGCAGAAAGTTATATGCAAAAGGTATTTTAATACTAAAAATTGACATGCTTTAGCCTGCATAAAAATCAGCTATTCTAAGAATGGTTTTATTTTCAAATCAAAATTAATTTTGTTATTATGTGACACTTTTTACAACAACTACTCTTATGAACTAGATTTTGCTTTGTTGATTTCTATGAGTCAGATGTCAATAAATACCATTGATGGTAACACCAGTTATCATCAAACCTAGTCAAACTTAGTACTCTACTCCATATGAATGAGAAGTTCCTGAAGGACACATACAGAAAATCCAACCAATTTTTAGGTAAATTAGGTGAGAGATAAAATAAGAATTACAAATTAGCCTACACAGGCTCTCTTGGTTGAGCATGTACAAGAAACTGCCTGCATATGTTCTTGCACACAATTTTCTTCTTGTGTAGTTCTAGCCCATGACACCAGGCATCTAACCTGGAGCTGCTGTGAAGGGGGAACAAGGTAAATGTTTTTGATCGACTAGAAAAGGCCAGCTGAAGCCCAATGTGGATTAGTACAAAAACATTTCTGAGTACGGGGTGAAAATGAGCTGCTAATCTTGTGAGGAAGTGAAACATTTGGAAAAAATTGTTATATTAATGCTTTTTCATTCATTAATATAAAAATTCAGACCTCAGTGAAAAATGCACTTGGCTTCTTTTTGACCTATCAAATCAGGTCAATGGTTGGGAATTGCATTTCTGGCTTCTGACACACATTTTCCACAGTTTGCCTGCCAAAAAGAGATACCCAAAAATGTTAGATAAGGCTGAAGAATCACTTACATGTAAGCATCTCAGTTTCTTCTTTGCTCAATAACAAATGTAAAGGCCACCTACTTATGCTAATTACCATGTGAGGCAGAGATCAATAAAACCCCAGCCTCAGGTTAAAAATAAATATAATTTCTTAACATTTTTTTTGCCTAGCTAGTAATTTGAGCCTAATCTCTCTAACTACAATAACCTGGAAGGCAAAAACATTTTGCAGAACAAGAAGTCATAAAAAATGTGCTAGTTAAAAATGTGACACTACAAAACTAAAAATGACAAGTAGTTCCATTAGCTGGAGTCCTCACAGTACCTTAACTTTATTGCTTTATTCTGAAAAACAATATTCCCTGTTCTTCTGAACTTATCATTGTGGACTTCCTGGGTTGGCTTATTCTTGTACCAAGGGACACTCATTAACTTACTTATACCAATGCTCATCAGGCCTCTCCCTGCTTCCTGCAGGGCTTCCTCAGTCAGTGGGTTTCTTGCTCTACAACTGCCACCACTCCCTGGCTTCTGGGCATTTCCAGCGGAGCAGTGGTATCCACTCTTGCAGTTTTCAGTGATCCACATATGTAACCTATGTGCCCTATAACTTTAGAGACATTCAGGAATGTCCCCAAGATGACATCTACCCACACAGTCCCATTCTTTCCCATGGACACCTCTAGTTTCCTCTAAGAACTGTCAATTTACCATCAGTGATTTGTGAACTTGAAAGCTGAATCGCTGCTGGCCAGTCTGTGGACTCAGTTCTAAAGGATCAATTCCCCTTCTGCAGCTTGATCATCCAGGACCATCATTTGACCCCTGCTAAACTGTACAGTTTACTCAATTCTTAACATGAATCCTCTGCACCAAGTAAACTGCTCTCCAAAAAGGAGACGGTTTGGGCTCTGGGCTCAAAACAGGGCTGCTAATGTGCAGCTTAGAAATGTTATGTTCTTTGGATCCAAGTTTCTCCTTCTGTAAAAAGAATGGCAACATCACAAGGTGTGTCAAGATTAAAGGATATGAAATATGTGAACTTCCTGAGGTGACAGTTTCATAAGAAAAGTAGTTACAAATAGACAATATTAACTTTTTGCCTCCATAAAATAGAGTGAACTAATATTAAACAGTCAAGACACATAAACTAAATAGAACAAAAAACTGAAATAGAAGTCTTTCATGAAAATCGTTTCTTTCTAGATAATACATGTTTATAGTACTATGAAATTTTACAGTTTACCTATATGTAACAAGCAGAATTGTAGAAAATTCCCTTCATCTACATTCACCTATAGAACAAATATATCACTGTTCTATTATAAAAGTAAGACAATGACTTTATATTATGCTTCTTTAAAACTAAGAAAAGGAGAAGAGTCCTGGAGGAAATGAATAGGAACAATGCATTAGAAAACTAGCAAAACAACACTAAAAGCCTAGAGAACAGAGAAAGTTCAAAGGAACAAGGCATATTCTTACATATATACATACATAAATAAATAGCAGTTGAACAAATTAGCTCGATTGGGTAAACCATAATCCATACAGCCACAGTTTAATCATATAATTATAACTTGCATTTACTGTACTCTGAAATTGCCTATTGGTTTTACTTTACTTCGAGGCATCACAGAGAACCTTTAACTGAACCCAATAATCTAACAAAAAGCCTTACAACATATTTTAATGTTATCCTTTACTTCCTATCCAGCACCTTACCTTGTAAATTACTTTACAGGTTTCCATATACGCTATAGCATTTGATTTTCACAAAAAATTTGAGGTACAAAGGAAATCCCCACGTTTTATCAGACGATGAAGTTGAAGAGGTCATATAGCTAATCAGAGACAGAGTTTATACTGAAACCCAAGTCCTCTGACTCCTAGTACAGTGCTCTTTCCAAAACACTTGCTAGCTCTTTAGGAATCTATCAAAGCACAGTTAATATAACCTATATTTAAATCATGTTTTCTACCAGATGCTAAAAGAATCTTTGGATACAATGGCAGATCCCCTCAAATGAATTACCTGCTTTTTTTATATTATACACTTTGTATAAGAACTCTTTTATAGCTCTGGGGATTAAAGTAATCACTGATAGTTTAATCATTTTAATGTCTGTTATGCTAATAGCCTGCTGTATTAGTCAGCCAAAGGAGTGCTAATGTGAAATACCAAAAATGGGTTGGTCTTTATAAAGGGTATTTATTTGGGGTAGAAGTCCACAGATACCAGGCCATAAAGCATAAGTTTCTTCCCTCACCAAAGTCCAATGTCACATGTTGGAGCAAGACAGCTGCCGACATTTGCCCAGGGTTCAGGCTTCTTGGATTCCT
>JAQZBX010102519.1:0-11148 GCA_029593785.1 Cabassous unicinctus | reverse complement strand
TGGAGAAATGACAAATTGTTCTTTGTTTTTAAGTAAAAAAAAAATTATTAATGTGCTTTCTTGAGACTGATTCTCTTCCTTCCAATTAAGAAACAACAAAAAAAGAGAAATTAAACAATGCTATGTGGGTAGGTATAATATTTGCTACCAATGTTTTAGCAGTGCTCTTAAAAATGTGTGTGATCTTATGATCACCTGCAACAGAACCACCAAGGGAGCATGTTAAATTGGCAGACCCCACCCCTCCCAATCTAGACTCTCTGCAGGTGAAGCTCAGATGCATTCTAAAGTTTGAGAAGCACATATCCATGGATTTAGGACAAAAAGGACCAAAAACTTAGTTGAAATGTTTACTCATCTTAAACAGTAAGCTGGAATTTAAGTAAATGCAACTAAGTTTTTGGAGATGTCAAGGTTACGTCAACATAGAAAGAATAGCTGATCTTCTCAAAGGTGTGATTAACTGTGCCAAAAGGATGAAAGTCTTATTTTCACTCTCAATTATGCATCCCCTAGTTAAAACTAAATAAGAGTTTTTGTACTATATTAGAATATATATATATTCAAGAAATTTCCTTTTGTTTGAAATAATAGAGAAGAAAGTTTATCTGAATTTCAAGAAGTCTCCACCTGAAATGGAAATATGCCAGCAACTTAGAGAGGATGCCAGCATTTCTATTGAACAAATATTTATTGAGCACTTACTACATGCCATACACTGGGCCAGGCACTGGCACTGAAAAGAAAAAAAAAACACTCACTAACATTTCAATCTAGTCTAGTGACAGAGATCTTCAATCATCATATCTCTAAATGTAAATTTATAACTAAGATAGCTGCCTTAAGAATGAAGTAGATGGAGTTGGCCTAGGATTCGTGAGTTCCTAAGCTGGAATAAATCATTTAACCTACTTCTAGGAATTTATCCTATATACAAATTATCTCTTTTGTCCAAAGATAGATGATGGCATTACATTGTTTGTGAGGAATTTAAATGTCAATTAAATGAACTGTAGAAGAACTATATAGTAGAAATCTTTGTGTCATTAAAAAGAATGCCGTACAAGCATTAAGATTGAGGGCTTGGCATAAAGGCCAGTTTTCTTTTCTTAGGTATGGCTTATATATTCCAGAGATTTTTGCCATTTTATTTGAGAAAATAGCAGGGCTTTCCCAGGATGGAAGTTTAGTATTTTGTCAGCTACCCCGTGGGTCTCTATCTATTGAGAAAACATACTTATGACAACACAAACACATTCACAGCCCACTGTGAACAGGTGCATTTTTCTCCATATATCACCCCACTGTCAACACCCTGTACCAGCAACATACAGTTTGTTATAGATCCTGAAAGAACAATCTTATTATTGTATTCTTAATGACAATCCTTGCTAACTGCCACAGTAAACAAAGCCTAAAACAAAAGCACTCCTGAGGGCTCTAGGCACTTCTGGACATGGCCTCATGAAATCAACACCCCTTCAGTGGGCCCTATTTGGGAATATATTATAATCTAATTCCCCAATACAACATAATTATACTCATTTATAACCCCCCTACTTGTGGTCCTTCTACTCCTTTTATTTGAACTTACAATTTTCAATATACCCATTAAATATATTTCTCAGAGACTTAAATCTTTGGATTGTTTATATACCATTTGAGTCCTGAATCCAAGCAGAGTTGCGGCCAACTCCTACTCTCCAGTTCTTCGGGCTTGCCCTGGACAGCCAACAAAACGACGATGGGTGGACAAGTCCCATTCCAAAAAACAAGGAGTATCTACAACAGGAAGTAAAACAATTCTTCCATCTGCCCCGTAATATCTAAGTCAACTCTGAGCCTGAAGCAGTCACAGCAGATATCATCCCGAATCCCTCAAGATTAAGGAATGAACAAACATATCGTGTACAAAAGTAGATTTATTGTTATTATAGTTATCTTGTGTTAATGGAAGAACTTTTAACATTGATATAAAGATAGTGGTTGCCAGGGATTCAGAAGGGAGGAGGAAGGATGAATAGGTGGAACTTGTGTTAGGGCAGTGAATTGTTCTGTATGATGCAGTGATGAACACATGACATTATATATTTGTCAAAGCCTGTAAAACTGTACAGCACAAAGTGTAAACCATAATTTAAACTATAGACCATGTTTAGTAGCGATACTTCAATATCAGTTCATCAATTGTAAAAAATGTACCACACTAATGCAAGATGTTAAAAATAGGGGAAACTATGTATGTGGGGGGGTTCGGGGCTATATGGGAATTCCCTATATTTTCAATGCAATTTTTCTGTAAATGTAAATCTAAAACTTCTCTTTAAAAATTTTATTAGAAAAAGAGAATGCAGTAGATACTAATATGAAAAGACCTTTTAAATATATGCTTAATGTAAAGAAAAGATGCAGAACAATAAGAATAGATGACATTATAGTGCCATTTATGTTTAAAAGGAAAGAAAGAAAAAGATAAAAAGTATACATGTTTTTATCCAAATTTAGTGTTTGGAACTGATTAGCTCCCTCTGAAGAATGGGAAGAGCTATCTATTTTACTTTTCACTTTGGAATTTTCAGGGTTTTATTTTATTGTGTTTTGATGTGTATGTGTGAGTGTGGTTGTGTAATACAATAATAACACCAAGTTTTAGATTCATATTCCTGGGCTCCAATACAGGTCCATCATAATCAAAATTTTCACTTATAGGATCCTCATATTCTGTAATTTCTTAACAACACCCTAGGGACATCAACAACAACTACAAAAAGTTCCCTGGATGATTCCAACAGTTCGCCCAGGTGAGAACCACTGACCTAACATAATAAGTTATCAACTTCAGGAAAATTTTTATACATTCAATTTTACATCTTTATTTGGGAGCCAAAATATTTCTACAAAATTCTATAATCATTCAGAAAACAAAATGCACACAATGATAAAACATCTTAGTCATAATCATAATTATGTATGTAACATTCTATTTCAGGATCTACGGACACCCTGGGAATGGCCTTTCAAAACAAAACAAGATTTTCTTCTTTTACTAGAAAGATTTACTTCAAACTGATTTTTGGCTCTAATTCCAAGTAAAGTGTCCTCTTACTTCAAATACATCATCCTTCAAGCAGTCATTATAGTACAGTACTTATGGGGCCCTTCAAGCTTTGATTTATAAATTAAAATGAGGATTTGAAGTAGAAAAACTTAGAATGAACTATTTCACATCAAAACATCAGTGTGTCAGAAAACCAAGTTCCTTTCTTTTTATTCATGGTTTCTCATAAAAATCCTTTAATTAGAATATACCCAGTGGCTGACTCTGTCCTCCATCTTTAGTCATTTTCTCACAACTAAAACAGGAATGAAACAACTTTTAAAGTGAGTAATAACATGGCTGCTCAAAATCACTAGATAGTCACCCATTTAATTCTGGATCCACCACTCATTAGCTATGTGACATTGAGTTACTTGACTTTTCAGCCTCTCAGTTTCCTCATTCATAAAATGGGATATTGATAGAGGTTATATAAGAAGTAAAAGAATGAAAGCATGTTAACTGCCTGGAAAGTGCCTGGTACATAGAGAGAAGTTCTCAATACATGTAAGCTTTCAATTCTAGCCATGCTTCTGAGCTCTCAGTAAATAGAATCAGAGCTTCGTCAATTAAAGGACATAGTTTGGATTTGACTCCAAAGCTTGTGCCTTTTACTTAGTATCCTGCTCCCGTGATTCAGGTATTCGTGCAACAAATATTAACCCAGTGCCATATCTGCATAAAGCACTGGTTTAGTCCCAGGGCAAATGAAAGGATGAAAAGGACAAGACCTCTCACTTCTAGATTACAGTTCAGAAGAGCAAATGAGAAATTTACATAAAGAGGTATTATGTAAGGTGGAAGCCAGTGGTAAATTCCATGAGAGGCATATGGATGGGCATTTGGAGGAGACAATAGTAAATTCCAGTTGCAGGGTAGTGCAGGGCTGGCAATGGGGGATCAGATAGTCACCACCACGGTGTAGGGCTCAGACCAGCTACATAAAAGGTGCCACTCAGCAGGGCCCAGCAATGAGGGAAGAACTTGACCTAAAGGGGTGGTTCCTGGCTGCACACACTCATATCTCTTTCCCTACTGGCATGCTATTCAAGGTAAAGTTTCTCAGAAACACTATCACCACAATGCCTACCACAGTAACATCAAGGTTTTAAAAATTCCTTCCTGCCAAATCCTGAAGATGAGAGTTGAGATAACTGAAATTTTTAAGACTATGACTCTATGAAGCTGTGTCAGGGGAACAGCATCCCATGATGTTTTACAGCAAGAGCTCTACAGCCCAATCTGGCCAGGTTAATAATGGAGGCAAGAAAACACTGCTACCTAATGGTAACCATGGAGAGAAAAATCTGCTGGCATCTACCCAAAGCCTAGTAAGCAGATGGCCCTGGGCACAAAACGTATCATGACAATTGGCACCTCATTGGGATGCCCTGGTAGGGAAGGGTCTGGAAAATGCCTTTCTTTGGCTGCCCTTCCTTCTGAGGCATATTGGTGGCACAGGATGGGGAAAACTGCCTGGTTGCTGCCAAGGGGAATAGAGATGGCCTTTTAAAACTAGGCTATTGCAGGCTCCTGGGTAGTCAATCTGGTGCCTTTCAGCAACCAGAAAACATCTTAAAGACATGTGTGCTGATTTCCTCTGGGATGGATATTATCCAACAGATTGTATTTGAAGCTGGCTCACAGCATAAGAATCTAAGTGCCAAGATGGTAGAGGGGTTTGAGTTCCCTGTAGCTCTAGTATGTCAGTTATATGGCACGAGATTGTTGTATCCATTTGAGAATTCTTAAGTTGGTGGCATATGGGTGGCAACTGCATTTATGTTTCCTGAGGATAAATGTCATTGGCTGACTAGATTTGTTAGCTATTTGAAGGATTATTAACATTAACAGCATAGTTTGCAGATGCTAATTTGGAATTTTTAACAAGTTTATAACGAGCCATTTTTTTCTGAAATTTATGGCCTTATCTCTGTTTAAGATACTACCTAACATTTCAAACAGATACTTTCCCCAACTGGCACTTAAATATTCACCTATTATGTCACGATAGATACACATACATAACACACACACACATAATGCTTAATTTGAATTTGCTTTTGAATAGACTTCTCTACCAACAGCAAATAAAATGCAATGTCAAATTGCTGGCCTGTAGCCCAAGAAATTATCAAATGAGTTTCAATAACAAGGATATCTAACTACCAAAAGTTACTCTGACATGAGATATAAATTATTTCAATATGAATTTTTTGACAGTTTTGCACTTTCAAGTTGCAAATATATTCAAGAACTTCCTTTCTCTCCCCCAAGAAATAAATAAAACACAACAAATGCACCCAAGATCTTGACTTATGTTTTTCTTTAAATGAATTACATGTTGTTTTATATAGACAGATTTTTAGAGCAGAGAACCCTAATTGTTTTTTCAATTGTCTTAAAGCCTGAAACGGTTTAACAATAATGATTATTCCATAATCTCTCCATATTAAGCAGAAAATGATCAGTTTGGAGGAATGGCTAATCAATTTTGGTCAAGACAAAGAAGCTGCAATCAGCTGCTGCCTGCAGATATTATGTAATTTCATAATAGTAAGTAAAACCTGCTCACATAAATATATACCTTTATGAAATATTATGTGGAGTAAATATTTGAGTAAAATATTAAAATGCCACAATTATGGAAAATATTAGCAATATGTAATTAATTAAAACTGAGATTATAACAAATTATCTAAAAACTATAAAGCTATAAGCATGCAAATAAAGTATATGATAGAGATTGGGAGAGGAGCAGATGAAGTTTAGTTGAGAAATGAAAAGTCAAAAAACAAATTTATTCACAGCTACTTTTCAAAAGTATAAAATTTAAAATTGTTTCTATAGGAATCAAGTAAAATTGTTAGCTAAGATACTCTTCTCATTTCCATAAGGGAGTAGGAACTTCTGAGCTCTTTAGGAGGAAACTTCCTGACTCCAAACCCTTACTGACTCCTCCTCCAGGAGTGACTTTTCTGCTTAGGGAGGTTGAAGTAATGGTCATGAGAAGCCATGGCCTCGGCTCGTTTCCATTGCTTGCTCTCAGCTGCATCAGGTGGTAACACAGGCCATGATCCTCCATGGGAGTGGCTAGGGTTGGCTGTACAGACCCAGCTCCTCCTACTGGTAGGCCCCAAAGTATGGATTAAATGAAAGGAATGGAAACTGAGAGTCTACCTTTCCAATTTTTTAAAGATTAACTATACCTTTCTCCTCATTCCTGAAAACCTAATGGAACCAAGGAGCAGACCCTAGGATGCTGGCTTGAGGGGCTGCTCTTTGATTTCACTCACCAATTTAATATCTATTCTGATGCCACAGGGTTGATGGTTAATCTGATATGAGTTTTGTGCCTAACCCTAGCAAAGAAGTCTTGATCCACAATCTAGGTGGACTGTGTGGAAGTTTAGTCTCATTTTTAAACGACCCACATGCAATAATCTTTGATTTTACATCATTAAGCACAACATGTTGGGGCAACTGTCTGAGGAAATAAAATCCTTCTCAGAAAAAAAAAAAAAAAATCAATCATTGCAAGTAAACTCTTTCTCTCATGAGTAAATACAGAATATGCGCTAAAGAAGTACCAACCAATGGTAAACACAGTTAGCTCATAACGTAATATTTAAATATGAGTACCTCCAGCCAGGATCTTTTCTTCCAACTCTGCCATTTGCTTCTTATAGGCTTTTAAAGCTGCTTCTTTAAAAGAGGGACGGATTCTCTTTGGCTTTGTGATTTCTACTGGTTTTTCAGGGATGTTTTGGTTTTCATCTTCTCCTATTTCCAGTACAACTGATGTTTCATTTGAGGGTTCCAATCCCCCTTCACTAACCACATCATCCGCCTGACCATCATACCCCTCATCTTGTGGAGTTTCATAAGGAGTCTCATATGAAGTGTGGTCATATTCTTGCATTTGCTCATCTATCTCAGTAATACTAGTCCTGTTTTCTAGTTTAGCAAGGACTTGTTCCATCACTTCAACGTAATCTGTTTCATCCTCAGCCACTGGTTCACTATAATCCTCTTCATCCTCTGCTTTGTAGTAACAGGGCTCTGCATAGACATCAGAGTCAAGGGTGGTACTCGATTCATTTGCAGTTGATTGGGATAATGTCCGAAACCTCCCCATTAAGGAGGAGCCACTGTCCTCATACCCACTAAGACTCTGTGTGCTTTTGTTCCATACAACTTCCAAGGCTGATTTAGCCCTCTGTAATGTTGAGCCAAATTTCGGGAAGCTAAAAGTCTTATCAGAAAGGTCAATGCTTAATCGACTATGCCAAGATTTGGGTGGGGCATCCTCTGAATCATCACTTTGCAGTTCACTTTGACTTTGATACAACATAGACAACTGGTTTTGATTTTGGTGCAGCTCATTAGAAATAGCTTCCTGATAAACATCATATTGGCCAACCCACTGGCCTCGTGTTTCATTATCCAATCCAGGGCATGGTGATGAGTTGTCATCTTGGGTTAAATCATAGCTCTCAGAGTCATCTTGAAGGTCACTGTGGCACTTACCAAAGTCTTCTAGGTCTTTACTGGAAACATCCAGCTGTTGATCAGATAGACTATTGGTGTCATAGTCAAAAGCTTCCTGAATGGATGAATCTAAGCCTAAATCAGCTCCTTGTTCTTCTTGATTCCATTCCTTCCATGGAGAAAGATCCTCATGTAAAGAGAGCTGAGAATCACTGTAATGACTTGGGTCTGCAGATGCACATACTATGCCATTACTCATTCCACTATCCACAGTTTCTGTGTTCACAATTTCACTCTGCCTTTGGACACCCTGAATACCCCCATTCAAACACTGGTCCTGGGGATTGTCATAAGAGGTAGGCATGCCCTCCTGTTTCCTCTGCCAAAGCTCCCGGTCCGAAGATGATAGGAGAGAGCTTCCATTAGTTCTAGTGAAAAACTGATTTTCTGAAAAATCCTCTGAGTAAGACTGACATAATTTGGAAAAATCTGATTCAGAGCGACTAAGTTTAGTAGTGAAAAAATCACTCTGTGAATGCCAGAGGGGCACTGCATTCACATAAGGTGTTGAGGTTTGCTTTTCCAAGTTATCTGATCCAGGCAGTTGTGAGGAAATTTTATCATAATCTGATTTATTTGACATTCTGCTGCTATTAGCAGTTTTATTCTTGGATCTAGCATTGTGAGACTTTGAGCTTGACTTGGAAGTACTTCCTTTTGTTTGCAACTCTGACTTGGAAAGCACTGCATAACTGTTTTTACTGAGGTCAGATTCCAAATCTCCATCACTGTCATCGGGTGACTGCCAATTGTTCTTCTTGATTTTGGGTTCTGGAGTAGACAGCTTTATATCCATGCTCTCGTATGTCTGGGAGGTTGGTATTCCTCTCTCTTTTCTTTCTCTGATGTCATGAGTAAGAATATCTGTTGAGATTCCAATGCCTGTTCCTTTGAGTTTGTACGATTTTTTTAAAACAAAATCCCTTTGCTGAGGGGTTTCAAAGTACACAAGTATCGGTCGAGGCTTTGCATTTGGACAGTCCCTTTGCTGTCCAATCCTTTGAGCAAATTCAATTTTGACAGCATTTGGTGTATCTGAAAACCCCATCTTATCTATCAGAATTTGGTACACCACACTTTCAATGTATTCAAGTCTTTCTTCAGGCACATTTAAAAATCTCAGGCTTGCCTTGCTACCCAAATGACCTAAGTGTTTAATATAATCATGGATGTCTCTGGTTTCCCTCCGGGACTGTACGAACCCTGTGCGCAGTTGTTCAATTTCACTTTGTACAACCTCCACACTGCTGGAGATCTCATCGATGGAGTGCTTGAGAGCATTGACATGGCCTCGTAGTTCAGAAAGTTCTGTTTCAATCTGACTGATTCCCTGAAGTTCCTTAAAGATCATTTCCATGACATCATGTGTTTGGCTAATGCAGCCAGAAGAACTAAATCCGGGCTCGAGGGCACTTGCCTTTGGGTTTCGTGCAGTTCTGTCCAAAGATTTGCTTCTTATTCCCCAGGTTTTCTTCACTGTGCTTAACTCTGAGTCTGAGGAGACACACTCTTGACTCTTTTTCCATTTTCTCAGTTTGCGTAAAGCGCCCAGTTTCAAGCTATGTAAAGTGCGTTCCCCATCAGAGCTGCCCTCAGAGGGTGCCAGGCTGCTTGAACTCTTTCGGTTGCGTCTAACCGGCATTGTGTGTGTTGATTGTGCCTGGTTTTCTGTACTGCTCCTTAGTTCATTTAATGATTCTGAGTAGGAGCTCTCAACTGAAGATAGCTCTTGAAGCAGATCCTCATTATCACAGTTGGCTACATTAATATTCTTTTGTAGGCCATTGGCAATAGCTACTCGGTAACTGAATGTTGGTGAGAGGGAAAATTCTCTATTGGCCTCGTCTTCTTCAGTGGGTAAGTTGCGAGCAGATGAACACTTTGCAATCTTTTTGACAGTGCTTTTCAAGGTATTAGAAAATTTGGGAGGTTTGGTCTGGACAGCAGCAGGAAAGTCTTGGTCTTTTTTCTGCTGACGATTTTCTTTTTTGGAGGTTGTATTTCCCAGTTTCTTTGTAAACATTCCTTTGCAAAGCTTATGGATGTAACGTAAAATCAGGCTCTTGAAAAGGCTGGCCACCATGGAGGGCAATTAGTGCAAGTTTTTCTGTCCCAAAGAAGTAAACAATGTATCAGGTTGAAAATCAGTAAGTTAAAGGCAAGCATCACGGTTCAGATATTCTGAGAATCATTGAAAATCGCATGAATAGCAGCCGTGGCTCTGCCATAATGTCAGTGTCCTGTGAAAACCAGCAAAGCTCCATTGGTGAAAGACATTCTTTCCCAGTAGAGGGGTTTGGTGAATCTCTCTCATTTCCACATAACTTCATGTAGTGTCTGAAAAGAAAGGAATGTTAAAATGAATATCAGAATTCAATTCTAGATTTATCCAATAACATTTTCCAAAAGTATCCAATGTGGGAAAACTTGTGGTGGAGGCAGGGAAATTCTTTTACTTTTAAAGGTTTACTTTAAAATCTCCTTGAAAAACAACTAGGAACTGTAATCTAGTGACTTTTAGAGCAACTAGCTAAGCCAAATCAGTACAAGTAACTACATTTAAATTATAATCTTTTTTCCTAAAGTACTTATGACACAATTGAAATAGTAATAAAAGGTAATTATTATTTAGAAATGGTTAAGTAAAATGGCATGCAAATTTAAACACCAGTACTAAATGCATGACAATATCATTTTCACTTTTTTTCCTTTCCTAAAATTGTATTTTCTTATATAAACTTAAGGGTGTAAATTTAAGTGCATTTCTCCCCAGATATTTATCACCAAACTGATATTATCCATGTATGTAATACCCTTTCTTATTCAAATAACCTTTTGCTTTTCTAGGTATTCAATGATTAGGAATTTCTCAAATAACTATTAAAGTAATCCAAGTAAATAAATAATTCATATGATGAAATGAATGCCAAGAGAAAATAGATCTTATTTAGCCCTCAAATTTGTCAATGGAATATCATGGGTTGAAAAAAACTGAAGGTTATATCGGTGTTATATCAAATCCATTTTAAACTGCGGATAATTCATCCAACTTTTAAAACAGGCCGTGGCTTGAGAGAGCAGAGCCAGTCTAATCAACCAATGCCCTCTTGGGACAGGTAGCAGGAAACCCATCCTCAGGGTAAGAACCCCGACAGGAGACAGGGCACCAAATCACAAAAAGAAATTGTGCCACAGATAAATGGGCATATGCATAATCAAAAATTGGCGGGAAGTGGCTGTGGCTCAATTGGTTGGGCTCCCGTTTACCATATGGGAGGCCCCAGTTTCGATTCCCAAGGCCTCTTGGTGAAGGCAAACCGGCCCCTGCAGCACGGTGCCGCAGACAGCCCCTGCGGCACAGTAAGCTGGCGCAGCAAGATGACGCAACAAAGGGAGACAAGCAGACACAGAAAAATGCAAAAGCAAATAGGCACAGCGACACAAGAAGCAAGGGGGGGCGTCATACATAAATAAATAAAAATAAATCTTAAAAAAAAAAA
>JAQZBX010102518.1:0-11151 GCA_029593785.1 Cabassous unicinctus | reverse complement strand
ATATATACACACAGGTCACTTTGGACAGAATATAGGATATGTGCAGGGTAAGAAAAGGATATAGAGAATAAGGTATAGAGGTTTGCAGATATTGCAAGGTCTTAAATGATCAGTTTAGGTAAATGTATATGCTTAAATAAGTGCTGGAGAACAAATGAAGGCTTTTGTGCAGAAGAATAACATAACTGGAGCTGGTAAAATTATCTTATACAAAACTGTTCAGATGAGGGACCACCCAGATGGGGTGTTATTAGTCTTCTCTTCCAATTCCCTTTTCTTCTGTGGCACAGGTAATCTGGGGCTCCCTACTGATATCCATGATAGGTAATTAGTGAGTGATGGTGACAGAAGTGTTTCTCTGAGTGTTAATCAAGGATCAAAGGACATAGAAGAATATAATAAGTTCCTGGGTGGGAAATAAAATGAAATCAGTGAAAATGTCATAATAAATACACATTTTGATCTCCAAGATATATAATTAAGTTTTAAAAAAAAGGCAATGAACAGTGCTTATACTTTCTCCCATACGTGTAAAACAAATTCCAGTTACAAATGTATGTACTCTTGACTGAATGAAACTTAGAATTAGAAGAGGTTAGTGATGAGTAAACAGCTTCTCTTGTTCTAAAGGAAATGAAAGGCATCTATGTTTTAACCAGTTCAGTTCAAATTCATGTGAAAGTAAAATGTATTTGCTGAGTGCTACAAACAACTCAGAACAGGGAAGATATTGCAGCACATTGTCTGACTACCATATTGAAGGATATCTTTCAGAGAGTTAAGATGGAGTTACTGTGGTAGCCTAGATTTTTCCAGTAATAAAGCATATCAGCTTTGTCTGGAGACTGACTTGCTAATTATTCAGGCCCTAAATAATGGAAGCCATGTTCTCATTTATTAGCTAGTATTATTCAGAGTTTGGAAAGATGATTATACAGACCAATTAAAGATATACTCTTCTGGTGGGTTGGATCAGTTCATAATCTGCACAATATGAATGCCATTTGAAAAGTTATTATTGGAATAGTTTTGCCTAGTTTATATTAGTTTTTTTTTCCTTCTTTTTCTTTTTTGTATCACATCCAATACAAAGTCTATCAGGGTGTTAAAGCTCTTGTTCAATAACAAGAAATTCTAATTCCATGATTTCCTTGATACCACATTAACCTTGCATCAGATAAACAAGTACATTGAGAATTATGTCTAATAGGATGAATATGAATATAATGCATTGTATTTGAATAGAAATAGAAAAAGGTGGGTACAGAAGCAGCCTAAGTAATAGATAACCTTGTTGCATGGAAATGCTATTCCTTTACTACATCTGATCCATTAACATTGTTGGAGAGAAATTTGTTGCTTAATTTTAGGTACAGAGAAATGCTATCCTTAAAACAATCTTTTTTTTTTTTTTAATTTAGTGCTTTTGTGCCATTCAATACTTTGGAAGATTTTTTCCTTCTACTTGGTAGATAAAAACAAATCACAATATTCCTATTTTAGTTCAAAGGCACTTTGACATAAAAGACCATAGTTCATCTTATAACTTTTCTAAAGCAATTTTTCTATCCATGTAGTTTTAGGAAATTAATCTGTGTATGAGTAAAAATATATATGTACATGGCCCTCCAAATATGTTGACGTCTTAAGCTCCAGAATCTGTGAATGCTGCCTTATAAAAGGGATTTTGCAGATGTGATTAAGTTAAGGATCATGAGATGGGGAGATTATTCTGGATTTCCTGGTGGGCCCAATGTAATCACAAGTGTTCTTTTAAGTAGAAGCCAGGACAGTCACAGTCAGAGAAGAGATCTGATGACAGAAGTAGAGGTTGGAGTGATATGCCTTGAAGATGGTAGAAAGGGTCACAAACCAAAGAATACAGGTGGCCACTATAAGTTGAAATGGGCAAGGAAATGGATTCTCCTCTAAAAGCCTAAAGAAAAAACTAGCTCTGACAGCAATTGGACGTTAGTCCATTGGAACTGATTTCAGATTTCTAACCTCCAGATCTGTAAGAGAATAAATTTGCATTTTAAACCACTAAATTTGTGGTAATTTGTTATAGTATGTTTTAGTTTCCTTGTGACTAAAGCAAATACCATGCAATGGGTTGTCTAAAGTAATGAGAATTTATTACTCATGGTTTTGAGGCTAGAAGAAGAATAATAGCATCTAACTCTTGAAGTAATTATAATGAGAAAATGAGAAAATACATGTAAAAGCAGATAATATAGAGCCTGAATGAATAGTAAATAATGAAAAAAGTTTTTACTATTGTTATACGTAGGTATATGTTCATCTCTATTGGTCCCAAACAATATGAGTGTTATTATAGAAAAATCAGAAACCAGTTAATAAGAGTTTCCTCCATCTAGCAATAATGGGTAAAACAAGTAAGATAGTAAAAAACTGACGAACGTCTAGAACTAGGAAGCCACAGGAATTGGAGGAACAGAGAAAACAGGGTGAGACATTTGTTATCAAGATGTCTACACTGGCTTCTCTATATATTTAATCACTACAGTGGCACTATAGGAAAGATATTATTATCTCTACTTTACAGATGAAAAAATGAGGCAACAGAAAACTAAGTTGTTCAAGGACACAAACTTAGAATGTGACAGACTAAGAATCTGAACTATAATATGACTCATTTTACACTCTACTCTTTTCAAAACACCAAAAACAGGGAACATTAAGTGAGTGGAATATATCCTTCAGGGCATGAATCTACTCCATACTGGTGACGTAGGATTCTCAGTTGGAATCTGGTTCTAAGACACTTAACTGGGACATCCTGGAATTTAGGAATTGAATCTTTTATCTTTTTACATTCAGCAAATAGCTCCATGCTTGGAAGGTGCTCAATAAAGTATGAGATTGAAACAGATTTGGTGGATGTTTGAGGACATAGCTTCTTAAACAAATAGAGATATTAATTTTTAAAAAAAAAATCCCTCTAATAAATTCCTTTAAAAAGCAAAATAACTCTCTTTTTTGTTAATCAGAATTTTCATTTGTTGGGAATGTTCCAGGAAAAATTTTGCTAGAGGAATCTACATTGTAAGTATGATACATCCAAGTGGAAGAGTGAATTTTGCTCTCTTTGTGATTCTGGACTTACTTGTCACTGGTGTTTTAAAAAGAATGGCTCTATAGTTAGTCAGATTGCAGTGTTTCTATCTTAAGATGTGCAACAACTTTCCACTAAGACAATTCCCTTCCCATGAACCGTTGCCTACTCTCCCAGTAGTTTGGTTCTATGTTGGTCTGGGTAGATTTTTGTCTTTGTTTTGTTTTGTTGCCATTCCTATGACCTTGATATTTATGTCCAAAGAAAGCTGACATTATTTGAAATAAAGATTTGAAAGGATTGTGTATTTGTCATCCATTTATTTTATCATTTTATGAAAAAAAAGACAAAACAAAATGCCACAACTTTTCCATCTATGTACATTTTGCTTATTGATATCCAAGTGGTTTATTAATCATGAATCTAACATCTGCTAGAGATTTGTATATTCTTTTTTTAAACTTTATTTTTAAAGAAGTTTTAGATTACAGAAAATTCCATTGAAAAATAAGGGATTCCCATATACACCACCCTCTCCCCCTCTCACATTTTCCCCTATTAATAACATCTTACATTAGTGTGGTACATTTGTGACATTTGATGAACAAATATTGAGGCATTGCTACTAATCATAGTCTATAGTTTACTTTATGGTTTACACTTTGCACCATACAATTTTATAGGTTTTAACTAAATGTATAATGGCCTGTATCCATCATTTCAATATCATGCAGAACAATTCCAATGCTCTGAAAATGCCCTATGTTCCACCTATTCTTCCCTCCCCTCCCTTTAGAGCCTCTGGGAACCACCACATTTATATCAATGTTACAAGTTCTTCCTTTACTACAATTATAATAAGTCTACTTTGTTCCATAGTTGCATTTCCCCCTTATGTTTGTTTATTCCTCAATCTTGAGGATTTGTTGATGGTGATGACCACTCTACTTCAGAATGGGAGGGGGCTTAAATCCCAAGGGGCAGATGGATGGAACTGTCTTGCTTGCAGTTGTAGATACTTTCTGTTTTTGGGGGGATGGGAGTTGTCCATCAGCATCATTTTGTTAGTTGTCCTGGGTGAGTCCAATGAACTGGAGAGTAGGTGTTGACTGAGATTCAAAGCTCAATTGGCACATGAACAGACTGAAGATTTAAGTCTCTGGGACATATATTTAATGGGTATAGTTTTAATAATAGGTTCAAGTAAAAGGGATAGAAGAATCGTGTAGAGAAATTATAAATGAGTCTAACTCTGTTACATTGGGGAAATAGGTTATCATATATTCCAAGGTAAGGTGGGGTACTGATTTCAAGGGGTTGTATGCCTTGCCTATAGTGTCCAGATGCCTTTAGAGATCTCAGGATTGCCCCTGTTTGAGTCTTTGTTTACTGTGGCAGTTAGTGAGATCTGCCTGAGAGGTGCATAAGTGTAACCTCTGGAATGACCTCCTGACTTACTTTGAGATCTCTTAGGGATAAAAACTCTTTTGTACTTAACTTTTGCCCCTTTTGTTCAAGATCTTTTTCCAAATGCATCGCTGGTTGGTGCTTGGTAATAATCCCTCAGTGCCAGGGAAGCTTATCCCTGGGAGTCATGTCCCATGCCAGGGGGCAAAATAGTGAGTTTATTTGCTGAGTATGGCTTAGAGAGAGGCAACATTTGAGTAACAAGGAGGTTTTCAGGAAGTAACTATTAGGCAGTAGATATTATTAGGCTAAGTTTCAATTTTACAGGAAGAAGGTTCATAAGTACAAACATTACTGTCAAGGGGTTTCTTTTATTAGGATCTGCCTATGCTTTCTAGATGTTCTTGCCAATCTATTAGAGAATGTAGCAGGACTCCCCAGAATGGAAATTTAATAGTTTATTGGTTATTGTGTGGGTCTCCACCCATTGAAATAAAACTCTATGACCACATGAACACGTTCATATTCCATAGAAGCATGCCCCAGGTGCACCTTTCCTCACACATCCCCCTACCACTGACATCCTGCACCAGTGACCCTCCCCTGCCATACCTGCCAAAAGAACAATCCCACAACTGTATTCTCAACCACAGTCCTCTACCTCCCCAGAGTTCACCTGTTCCTTCCTCTAGCCCTCCCTACAACTCTAGGGATAGGGCAATCTAGCCCCCTAACCCCACTTAAACTCGCACTCCAGCATTGTTGACCACATTCACGTCACTACACCACCATCACCCTTGTCCACTGTCAAAGATTCTGCCCACCTCTCTGTACTTGTTTCTCTCTCCTGGTAACCTATCTTCTAGATTCTACCTCTGTGAGTCTGCACAATATCCTTAGTTTATATCAGTGAGGTCATGCAATGTTTGTCCTTTAGTGACTGGCTTACTTCACTCAACATAAAGTCTTCGAGATTCTTCCATGTTGTCACATGTGTCAATACTTCATTCCTTCTTACAGCTGACTAATATTCCATTGTATGTATATACAACATTTTGTTTATCCGTTCATCCATTGATGAACTCTTGAGCTGCTTCAAACTTTTGGCAATTGTGAATAATGCTGTGATGAATGCTGTTGTGCATATATCTGTTTTCATCCTTGCATTCAGTTCTTGGTATATTCTTAGTAGTGAGATTGCTGGGTCATATGGCATTTCTATACCTAGCTTAATGAGGAACCACCAAAGCATCCTCCACAGTGGCTGCACCATTCTACATTCCCACCAGCAGTGGATGAATGTTACTATTCCTCCACTTTCTCTCCACCACTTATAGTTTTCTGGTTTTTTAAAATAGAAGCCAGTCTAAGTGTAAGATGATATCTCATTGTAGATTTGATTTGCATTTCTTTAATAGCTAGTGATGTTGAGCATCTTTTCATGTGCTTTTTAGTCATTTGTATTTTCTCTTTGCAAAAGTGTCTGTTCACATCTCTTGCCCATTTTTTAAAATTGGGTTGTTTGTCTTTCTATTTCCAAATTATAAGATTTCTTTATATATGCTGGATATTAGGCCCTTGTCAGACAGGTGGTTCCCAAATATTTTCTCCCATTGAGTAAGCTGCTTTTTCACTTTTTGACAAACTCCTTTGAAGCAAAAAAAGTTTTTAATTTTGAGGAGGTCCCATTTATCTATTTTTTTCTTGTGTTGCTTGTGCTTTAGATGTAAAGTTTATGAAACCATTTCCTACTACCAGATCTTGTAGATGCTGCCCTATATTATCTTCTAGTAGCTTTATGGTCTTGGCTCTTATATTTAGGTATTTGACCCATCTTGAGTTAATTTTTGCATAGGGTGTGAAATGGTGATCCTCTGTCATTTTTCTTTGATATGGATATCCAGTTCTCCAAGCACCATTTGTTGAAGAGAATATTCTGTTCCAGTTGAGTGGGTTTGGTAGCCTTGTCAAATATCAGTTGGCCAAATACGCATGGGTCTATATCTGAATTCTCAATTCAGTTCCATTCATCAGTATGTCTATTCTTATGCCCAATTCCATGCAGTTTTGACCACTGTAGCTTTATAGTATGCTTTAAAGTCAGATAGTATGATTCTTCCAATTTTGTTTTTCTTTTTCAAGATATTTTTTGCTATTAGAGGCCCCTTAAACTTCCAAATAAATTTTATAATTGGTTTTTCCAGTTAAGTAAAACATACTGTTAGAACTTCTATTGGGATTGCTTTGAATCTGAAAATCAATTTGGATAGGATAGATATCTTAATGATATTTAGTCTTCCAATCCATGAACATGGAATAGTCTTACATTTATTTAGGACTTCTTTAATTTCCTTTAGCAATGTTGTGTAGTTTTCTGTGTACAAGTCTTTTATATCCTTAGTTAGGTTTGTACTAGATATTTGATTCTTTTAGTTGCTATTGTAAATGGAATTTTTTTCTTGATTTCCTCCTCATAATGTTCAGTATTAGTGTATAGAAATGCTACTGATTTTTGCTTGTTGATCTATATCCTGCCATTTTACTGAACTTCTTTATAAGTTTTAGAAGCATTATTGTAGATTTTTTCAGGACTTTCTACATATAGGATTATGTCATCTACAAATAGTGAAAGTTTTGCTTCTTCCTTTCCAATTTGGATTCCTTTTACTTCTTTTTCTTGCCTAAGTACTCAAGCAAGTACTTCTAATACAATATTAATTAAGAGTGGTGACAGTGGGCATCCTTGTCTTGTTCCAGATCTTAGAGGGAAAGCCTTTAGCATTTCATCATTGAATATGATGTTAGCTGTGGGTTTTTTCATATACGCCCTTTATCATGTTGAGGAAGTTTCCTTCTTATCTTATCTTTTGAAGTGTTTTTACCAAAAAAGCATGCCGTATTTTGCAAAATGCCTTTTCTGTGTTGATAGAGATGATCATGTGATTTTTTCCCCCTTCAATCTGTTAATGTGGTGTATTACATTAATTGATTTTCTTATGCTGAACCATCCTTGCATACCTGGGACAAAACCCACTTGATCATGGTGTATAATTTGATTGATGTGTTGTTGGATTTGATTAGCAAGTATTTTGTTGAGAATTTTTGCATCTAAGTTCATTAGAGAGACTGGTCTGTAATTTTCTTTTCTTGTAGCTTCTTTACGTGGTTTTGGTGTTATAGTGATGTTGGCATCATAGAATGAGTTAGGTACTCTTCCCTCCTCTTCAGTTTTTTGGATGAGTTTGAGCAGGATAGGTATTAGTTCTATTGGAATTTTTGGTTGAATTCACCTGTGAAGCCATCTGGTCCTCAGCTTTTCTTGGTTGGGAGGTTTTTGATGACTAGTTCAATCTCACTACTTGTGATTGATCTGTCGACTTCTTCTATTTCTTCTTTCATCAATGTAGGTTGCTTGTGTGTTTCTAGAAATTCATTCATTTTGTTTAAATTGTCCCTTTTGTTTGCATACAATTTTTCAAAGTAACCTCTTATGATACTCTTTATTTCTGTGGGGTCAGTGGTGACATCCCCTATCTCATTTCTGCTTTTATTTATTTGCATCTTCTCTCTTTTTTTCTTTGTTAGTCAGGCTAAGGGTTTGTCAATTTTATTAATTTTCCAGCTTTTGGTTTTGTTAATTCTTTTGAGAGTGTTTTATTCTCAATTTCATTTAATTCTGCTCTAATCTTTGTTATTGCCTCTGCTTGCTTTGCAATTAGTTTTTTGTTCTTTTTCTAGTTACTCCAGGTATATAGTTTGGTCTTTGATTTAGCTTTTTCTTCTTTTAAAATGTAGGTAATTAGGGCTATAAATTTCTCTCTCAGTTCTGATTTATCTGTATTCCATAAATTGTGATATGTTTTGTTCTCATTTTCATTCAATTTGAAGTAGTTACTGATTTCTCTTGCAATTTCCTCCTTGATTCAATGATTGTTTAAGACTGTGTTGTTTAACTTCCATATATTTGTGTCTATTCCAGTTCTCCTTAATTACTGATTTATAGCTTTGTTTCATTGTGGTCAGAGAAAGTGCTCTGTATAATTTCAATCTTTCTAAATGTGTTGAGACTTTTTTTTTATGACCTAGCAGGTCATCTATCCTGGAGATGTTCCATGAGCACTCAAGAAGAAAGTAAATTCTTCTGCTTTTGGGTGTAATGTTCTGTATAAGTCCATTAGGTCTCATACCTCTAATGTATTATTCAAGGTCTCTGTTTCTTTACTGAGCCACTGTTGAGATGTTCTGTCTAATAGTGGTAATGGTGTTTTGAAGTCCCCCAGTATGATTATAGAGGCATCTATTTCTCCACTTAGTTTTGCCAGTATTTGGCTCCAGTACTTTGGGGCTCTCTGGTTAGGTGCATAAATATTTATGATTGCTCTTTCTTCTTGATAGATTACCCCCTTTATTAATTTATAGCAGCCTTCTTTGTCTCTTACAAGAGTTTTGCATTTAAAATTTACTTTTTCTGATTTAGTATAGCTACTTTTGCCTTTTTCTGTTTACTGTTTGCATGTAATATCATTTTCCATCCTTTCATTTGAAACCTGTTTGTGTCCCTGGGTCTAATTTGAGTTTCTTGAAGAGAGCAGATAGATGGGTCATATTTCCTTATCCATTCTGCCAATCTGTGTCTTTTGGTTGGAGAGTTTAATCCATTAACATTCATTGTTATTACTGTAAAGGCTGTACTTTAGCCATTTTTTCTTCAGGCTTATATATGTCATATTTTATTTGTATTACTTTTTTATCCTTTTAGTTACTCTTACCAATAATCTTCCTTTCTACACTCTCCTTCAAGCCTCACTCTCCTGTTTTTTATTTTCAACCTGTAGAACTCCCTTTAGTATTTCTTGAAGGACAGAATTCTTGTTGGCAAATTCTCTCAATTTCTGTTTAACACGGAATATTTTGAGCTCTCCCTCATTTTTGAATGACAATTTTGATGGATAAAGAATTCTTGGCTGGCAGTTTTTTTTTCTTTCATCCACATAACTAGGTCATACCACTGCCTTCTCACCTCCATGTTTTCAGATGATAAATCAGCACTTGATCTTATCAAGCTTCCCTTAAATGTGATGGATCTCTTTTCTCTTGTTGCTTTCAGGATTCTGTCTTTGTCTTGAGCCTGTGACAATCTGACAAGTATGTGCCTTGGGGTAGGTCTGATAGGATTTATTGTGCTTGGAATATGTTGCAGTTCCTGGACATGTATATTCATGTCCCTCATAAAAGTTGGGAAATTTGGGGCCATTATTTCCTCAAACATGCCTACTGCCCCCTTTCCCTTCTTTTCTCCCTTTGGGATGCCCATAATGTGCATGTTTGTGTATTTCATGTTATCATTTAATTCCCTGAGTCCTTGGCTGAATTTTTTCCTTTTTTTGTCTCTCTGTTCTACTATCTGCGAGTTCAGATGTTGTATTTTCAACATCGCTAATTCTTTCCTCTGCCTGTTCAAATATGCTGTTATGTGCTTCTAATGTATTTTTAATTTCTTGCATTGTGTCTTTCCTCACTATAAGATCTGTTATCTTTTTATTTTTGTTTACAGTTTCTTCTGTATATTCCCCCAAAGTTTCTTGATATCCTTTATCTCTTCCTTCCTTTCACTGTGTTGATTAAGGATATTTGTCTGGACATCCTTGATCAGTTTTTTCATGTTGTGTGATTCCACCTGCTTTTTAGTTTGTTCATTAGACTGGGCCATGACTTCCTGTTTCTTAGTATGGTTTGTAAATTTTGCTGATGTCTAGGCATCTGTTTATCTTGATGGGCTTATTCAAGATTTTTGGTTAGTTTCTCTTTCTAGTCTAGTGTTTTCTTTTTGTTTGGTTTCATATTGGGAGTCCTCTTTATTGCTTGGTTCCACTTATGCTACATCCTTGTAGCTGCCCATGTTCAATGGAAAAAAATATTATATCCATAAAAATGGAAAGAAGAAGAGAAAAAAAAAAGAGAGAGAAGGAAGGAAAAAGAACAAAAAAGAGACAGAAAAAAATAAATAATAAGAGGGAAAATAGTAAATGGGAATAAAAATTTTAAAAGTTAAACAAAAGAAACAGGAAAAAAGTAAAATAAAAATAAAAGGCCAAATAAATGAGAAGATAAGAAAGACAAAGGGAAAAGCAGAGAGGAAGAAAAAAGAGGGAAAAAGGAAAGTAATAAAAAAAATTTTTTTAAAGGGGAAGGAAATAGAAAAAAAGAAAAAAGAGGGTAAAATAAATATAATGGTAAATAAAATCTAAAAAAAGAGGAAAAAAGAAAGAAAGGGGGATAAAAGACGAGAAATGGGAAGAGAAGGGAAAAAAAAAAGAAGAAAAACAGATGAAGGAATGAAAATAAGGAAGAGGAGAAGGCAAAACAAAAAACAAAAAACAAACAAACAAAAAAACAAGCAAAACAAAACAAAGCAAAAGGAAACAAAAATCTTGGTCTCACTCTCAGACCACCAGGACTGGCTAGGCTCCTCCTCTCAAGTTGCCTGTTTTGCCCAGTCACCCCACAACCCCCTTCTGTATGTATCTAGATGAAGAGAGAGAGAGGTAAAATAAATAATAAATAAACAAAACAGGCCTCCATTTCAGGCTGCTAGTAACTCCCTAGGCTACACCTTTCCAGCTACTCGTACCTGCCAATCAATCACCCCACAGCCAGCCTCTCTGCCG
>JAQZBX010102517.1:0-11153 GCA_029593785.1 Cabassous unicinctus | reverse complement strand
GGAGCTGGCTACCTCCGTCTGTTGGTGTAAGACAAGAGCTCTCCCTTGTAAATGGCACCAGCACTGCCCCAAATTCCACCACTATCCCTTCCTCCTTAGGGTCTTACAGTGTTGAGGGTCATGGTTACATAACTCACCAAATTTGCATTGGAGATCTACTCTGCGCCAGGCGCCCTGGTAGGCTGTGAGATAACAAAGCGGATGCAACGCAGTTGTGTCCTCGAGGCACTCGAGATCTAGGAAAGAGGAGGCGTGAAGCCCCAGGAGTATATCATAAGGCTCTCACTACCGTACCTGGAACCGAGTGTTTGTGAAATACGCACACTTCCATGTGCACAAGGAGTTTGTACATTACCCTGAAGTTCACAGGGATCTGGTTCAAGGGATTTTAGCAGGAAAGTGACGAAGTCAGTCACGTGTCTACTGTCATGCTAACTTTGGCAACACCGGTGATCAGAAGGAGGAGAGAGTGGTGAGGTGGTGGAGGGGGCCCATAGAGGCTCCCACGATTGGCCAGCCATGGACCCACGTGGGACTGTCACCTTTGTCCCTGAGAGAGGGAGCTAGACGTCAGAAAGAACTGTGAGAGCCTAGTGACTATTGGGTGCTAAGGGGTGTAAAGAAAGGGAATGCCCAGACTGTCCCAGGCAGGGCCGGCTACGTAATTTGCAGGACCCAGAGCAAAATGAAAATGGGGGGTTCCTACGTGGGGCAGAGGAAGTCAATCTCCCCTTCCCACAGGCCCACGTCCCCAACTCACGGTGGAGGGGCAACCGCCAAGGAATTGCAACCTCCACACTGAGATGTGCGCGGTCTCTGATCAGGGTGGGCACAGAGCTACCAGCCCAGGGTGGGGAATGCCGCTGCTTGGCCCACCCTGAGATATCATGGGGACGTGCCAGTCCCTGACTCTGTGCTTGCACCCAGGCTGCCCCTGAAAGCGAGGGGCGGTAGCAGCCGCAGGGCAGGGACTGGGAGTGGGCATCCAAAAATGCATCCCCAGGCGGCGACAAGAGGTGGGACCTCTCCAAATCCCCTGTGGTGCTCCATTATCCCATCAGCCTTCACCCACAAAACACAAATTCAAAGGTAAAATTACTAAGACTTTGAAGGCGGCGACAGCAGAGCTCAAACCCCAGCACAGGCCCCCTTGGAGCACAGAGCCCTGGGCATCTACACTGGTCACTTGCCCATGGGGACAGATCTTGGTCCCTGGGTTTTGGCTGACAGGTGGGGTGGGCAGCAGGGCTAGCAGCTACCTTAGGGCCTCCTGGAGGGTTCCCATATTGGCAGCTAGCATCCTGGCACATCTGCAGAGAATAAGCCCAGACTTGATGAGAAACCTCAGTGGAAGGGGAGAGCCAGCACTGGGAGAGAAGAGTATCCCAGGGAAGTGGATGGGTGTGAAAACAACAATCCCAATTTACCTGTGGCTGGCCCAGGTGCAGGGACTGGGTGGCATCTGTGTGTGTGTGTTTGCAGGTGCACGCATATACACACATACACGCTTGCATTAGATTCACCTGCAGAGCTTTTAAAAAACACCCTCCCTGTGCCCTCTCCAGCCTAATGGAACCCGAATATCCTGAGTGACAAGGGCTCTAGGGTTTGTCTCAGTGGGTGTCTTTGGGTGATGGACACAAGGCCTGCCCTGGTCGGGCTCTCAGCTTCGCTACCATTTTTCCCTTCCTCTTCTGTCTACATCTTTGAATGATTTCACAGAAGGAAAATGGGCCGGGAAAGGTTTGACATCACGTTAAATGCAAAGAAACCGATGAACATTTCCCCTGGGGAAGGAAAGCTTTGAAGATAAATTATCACTTCTTTCTAGAGTGGCATGTCCCTGAGACCAGGAAGCAGATCTTTTCCATTTCTCTCTCCATACCCAGCACTAGGTACCTGGCATGCAGGGGTCATGTAGGGAAAGCTGTGCAGTGAATGAATGAAATAGCAGAAAGCGGGTCGTGGAGGAGGAAAATGCACCCTGTTCCGTGGCCGCAGGCAGCACCAGCCATGATAGTTGTTTTCAGGGATATGGAGTTCTGCTGAGTGAGACGATGAACATCCTAATAATAACAGCTAGCCTTATTTAGCTTACTAGGCTGGGCGCCACTCTATCACCTCCTCTCCTCTCCTCCTCACAAAACCCCCTGAGAACGGTAGTCTTATTACTCCTCTTTTACAGACAAGGAGGAAATAGAAGAAAAGAAACACGGTCACTCATCCAAGGCCACATAGCTGGTAAATGGCAGAGCAGGATTTGAACCCAGGCACTCTAGCTCCAGTATTCTCTTCTCTTAAACACGTCTAACCAGGAGCGTTATCCCGTAATGATCTGACCATGTGGGAGGGGCAGCCAACCTGTCACTGGAAGAGCCAGAGGGGAGATTGAACCCATCCTCAGCTGGGGATGTGGTGGAGGGGGGGCTCAAGTAGCCACCGAGGGTCTTTGAGTCTTCTTCCAGCTCTCAGAGACAATAACTGCCATTTGCTTCCTTGGTCATTCTTGTGCAGGAAGCCACTCTGTTTGAAGTGGGAAATGCATTGGCCGAGAGTAAGGACCCCAGATTCCAGCCTTAACTGCAGCCAGCTCTGTCATACTGGACAAATCACACAGCCTCTCTTGGCTGAGGTTCCTCAGCTGTAAAGCAAGGAAGGTAGAAGAACTTTAATCCCTTCAGCTCCAAGACTCCACAGTCCTTGGATTTGGGGAGGAATCAGGGGACCCAATTTCACTGCTTACCCCTAAGTAACTTCACCTCTCTGAGACCCTGGAGTCTCTTTTATGTTTCTTTTTTTTTAGAGATGGGGGTGGGGGACGGGGAAACAGATGTGGCTCAAGCGATTGGGCTCCCATCTACCATATAGGAGGTCCAGGGTTCGATTCCCAGGGCCTCCTGGTGAAGGCAAGCTGGCTGCGTGGAAAGCAGGCCCGCACGGAGAGCCAACCCACACAGGAGTGCTGGCCCACGCAGAGAGCTGGCACAGCAAGATGACGCAACAAAAAGAGACACAGAGGAGAGACAGTAAGAGATGCAGCAGACCAGGGAGCTGAGGTGGCACAAGAGATTGAGCATCTCTCTCCCACTCTGGAAGGTCCCAGGATCAGTTCCCAGTGCCACCTAAAGAGAAGACAAGCAGACACAGAAGAGCAGACAGCGAGTTCAAAACAATGGGTGGGGGGTGCGGGGAGAAATAAATAAACAAAATAAATCTTTAAAAAAAAAAAGAAGCTACCAGGGATTGAACCCAGGACCTCGTACACATGGGAAGCAGGTGCTCAACCACTTGAGCCACATCCGCTCCCTCTCTTTTATCTTTGAAGGTATGATCTTTGGAGGCATGGCCAAGAAGAAACCAAGTTGGGTCACTATCAGGCCCTCTATTCCCATGGAAGTTGGGCTTTTGCTCCCTTCAGGACTAAGAATCTGAGAATCTAGGGCATCTCAAAATTGGCCTTGCCTTTTCTCTACCATGGGCAAAGTTTAATGTCAGAAATACGCAGAAAAAACTGAGGGAACAGAACTCTAGCTGCATCTGAAGATAGGCATTTTGAAGGGACAACCTGCATTTCTGCTGGAATATTCCCTGCCACGTGGTTTCCCACCCCAGTGTTGTTTTTAAATAGCTATGTATTTGTACACATATAAATATCTCTTTCCCTGAGGGACAATAAACCTCGGCCAAGTGGGAATTCAGTGTGATCCAGTAGAATTCATTATGAAGGAATTTCACTGGGGTGGGGAATAGAGACTGTATATTCAGGACATCACCTGGTTAATAAAAAATTGCACAGTTCCCAAGAACACAGAAGATTTGTCTTCCTTTTTTTTTCTTTTCTTTAAATCAACGATGGGTGTGTCGTTTTCCCCATTTTTGCCCATTTGAATTGTGATTTTTCTTTTTGAGACAATAAGCAAACTAACAATAGGGGTTAAATAATTTGTTAGAGCGTGGGGGGGCAGAGAGAAGTTGGGATTTGGCAGGGGGAGTGGGGGGCCTAGAATCTGCCAGTAGCAGCAGAGTTATGCCTTGGGCATAATATATCAAAGAAAATATAATGCATCCAGCTTAAAACTAATGATTGCCATATAATTAGATGAGAAGCATTGTGCTATAAATGTGTATTCTTTAGCGTGCTGTGATTTTACTGTAAAAAAAAAAAAAAGAGAGAGAGAGAGAGAGAGGAGAGAGCGCGCGAGAAAGGAGACAGAAAAACACAGAGCCCAGCAACATACTATAAAAAGAACCCTCTGTTGACTTCTCTGCTGTTTAGTATTCCTTGGCTGTTCTCCCTTGGGAGTGTGTAATTAGTACTTTATGAAGAGCACATTTAAAGCAGTTTAATATTCACCTCATTCAATCTGAAACAATGTGATCCATGCTTAGACAAATCAGTGCTCCTTGCTGACATAATCTGTCAGAACATTACCTCTGAAAAGACCTTTCAAGAGGTTTGGATGTTAATTAGTTGTCTATCATGTATAAACAGAGCAGTGAGCAGAAGGGGCTCCGACAGGCCAGAGGGATCCGTGGGGAAATGCATTTTGTATGAACGCGGCTTGCAGGGGGGTCCTTTCATTCTCTCCCCACACCCCCACTCCCCACCCCCGCCTCCACCAGAGTCAGCAGCCACACAGCTTTGGCCCTCTTCCGGGCGAGAAAAAGAGCTTTCCGGTTGGCTTAGAGGGGCACTGCGCCCCCAGAAGGGACGGAGGGCTAAAGGAGTTCACACACACACACACACACACACACACACACACGCTGCCCCGCCCCTGGCCCTAGGGCCCTGAGGACAGCATACTCCAGGTCCTGCCTTAACCTTGTACCTTTTCCACGGGTATAACCTACAATGGCTGGGGTCTAAGATCTTCTATGAGCTGCCCAGGGATTTGAACAAGCGCCCCTTTATTCTTAAAGTACCCACGTGTAAAGTACTTCCTAGCATAGTAAAGATGCTTACCAGGTCAGGAAATCATTGCAACGCTTTTGCTAGGCTCCTGACTCCAAGATGGGCTGGTATGGGCCCTGCAGGAACATCCCCCACTTTACCGGGGGTCAGGTGCTCTCCTCCTCCCCTACTGTCAGCTCAGCTGCCTCCCCGGGCCTTCCTTCTCCCACTCCGAAGCATCCTACCTTCCTTCAATAACCTTCGAGCTCCACAGCCTTTCATTCAACATTTATCCCATAGGCATCCACTAAGCACCTACTATGTGCATGGTACTGTGCTGTATTCTAGAGCAGCAGTCATCGTCTCTGCTCATGAGGCATTTACAGACCCATAAACTTATAATAACAGTTTGGGGGTAATTATAAGTAATGTAAGGACAGCAATATAATTTAGTGGTTAGGAGGGAGGTCCTGGAATCAAACTTCTGGGTTCAGACTCCAGCCTGACCACTTATTAGCTAGGTGACCTTCAGCAGGTTATTTAACTGCTCTAAGCCTCAGATTCCTTATTTGTAAAATGGCGGTAAGAATATCTACCTCATAGGGTTGTGACTATTTAATGGGATCACAGAGTAAAGAGCCAAGAACAAGACTTAGCACATAATAAGTGTTCACCTAACGTTTGACTCCCAAACTAAGGGGAGCATAACCAAAATACCTTAAGGTAGAAGAGGGGACCATTAACTGTGTCTAGGTACTCTTGGAAGACTTCCTAGAGGAGGTGACATTTGAGCTGTGTTTTAAAGGACAAAGTAGAGGTTTACCCTGTGAAGAAGTGACGGGACGGCTTTCTAGATAGAGGAATGGCATGTGCAGAGGCATGGGGCACGGAAATGATTGAGGTGTTTGGGCTCTAACAAGTCACTGCCCTTGTGCTCCGGGCCACACTGCTGGCTTACAGCCTGGGAGGCTGGTCTCGGTTGAGCTCTTCAGAGCCATGCATGAGATGGCACGGGTACATAGAAGGGAGCACTCCAGAATCCATGGCTGGCTAGCAGCGGCATTCCTCCAACAGCAAGGAACCAGTCCCTTCTACCTGTATTTCTCAAAAAGAAGAGTCAAGATCACAGAAACACCCTTGCACTAGGTATCCTACCCAAGCCCGAAGCCATGGGCAAGGCTAGCTTTGCAGCAAGGAAGTGGGACAGCAGATAAATAAGACCACGAATTTGTTCAGTTCTCATTGGGCTCCAGCAGCTTTAAGACCAAAAATGAGCTCCTCAACCCCTCTGCAGACTCAGGCTGGTTAGAGGTTGAGTAATAACGGTGCATAAAGCACCATACCTGAGACCCAAAAGGCACCCAACCTATGGCAGCTTCGATGAATAATGAGAAGTGCTTACCCTGGCCATACTTTTTTCAGAACTGTTGTCCTCCTCTAATGTATCACTTGAGAGGAAGCCAGGACTGAAGAAAACCAGGTGTTCCTGGGTTTGGGATGGGGTCCTCTCAACGAGTCTGGTGAGGGGGTCTCTGCTAGCCCTGCAGATTCTCGGACCCCGCCCCTGCCCCAAACAAACCTGGCCGTGGGGCCAAGGTCTCCAGCCCCTCACATCTACCCACCTCACCCAGAGCCTCCCCAGGCGGCTGCCAGCCCTGCCCTCAGCCCCTCTCTCCCTCTGTACCCCAACAAGCTGTTGTGGCTCCAGCCCAGAGGGATTGGCTCCCTGTCTGTGCCCACAGAGCCTACCTTGGCTGCCCCCAGAGCAGGTCAGGAGCTGCCTCCCGTGGCCCTTCTCTCCCTCCCTCCCTGTGGTCAGCCCTGGCTCCCTCCCTCAGCCCCCTCACCTCCGGGTGCCCCCACCAGTTTGCACTGACCAGCCCCCTGGCATAGTCCCAAATCTTCTCTCCTCCTTTCCTAATGAAATCCCAGGGTAGGGGGCCTCTCCTATCCCAGGCAAAGCTTTGGTCACCTTCTAGGAAAAAACCCAGATGCTGGGAGAGTGCTGTCCACCCTACCAGTCCGGGCACCAGGATGGGCCAGCCTGGTGTCCTGCACTCACCCCCCACTAAGCAGCCCCCATCTCTTCTGGGGCAGCTACTGTATATATACTACGCTCACCCCAGCTCTCTGAAGAAGGGAGTATTTATCACCATAAAACAAATTTAACTAAGTCCCAAGGAGGTTAAATGAGTGCTCCAGAAGCATCCAGCTAGCTAAGTGGCAAAAGTGAGGTTTCCAGCTTTTCTGTCTTATTTCCCAAGCCCTGCCCTTTACACTAGGCCAGAGGTTGGCAAACTACAGCCCACAGGTCTTTTTTCAGTAGGGCCTGTGAGCTAGGAAGGGTTTTAATATTTTTAAAGGATTGTAAGGTAGAAAAAGAAAGAAAGAACATGTGACAATATATGTGGACAAGATATTGGCCTACAAAGCCTCATATTTACCATCTGAGCCTCTACCAAAAGTTTCCAGAACACCCTGCCTTCCAATGAACACACGGGACCAAGTATTGGGTACTAGAGACACACCATGAAAAATCACAGTAAGGAAGATGGACCCAAAAAGGGAAAGTCCTGCTGTGTGGCTCACTTTGCTGAAAAGTGTTTTTAAAAAGGTGTTTAGTAGAAATGAGGAGTTGAAAGAGAATCCCAGTACTTTCCCTTTGGGCAGGCTTTGTAATTTATGCCACAGGCAAGGGCTCTTTCGTTTCCACACTTTCATGTACTTAGTAGATCCTTTAATGAATGAAAAATGGAAATACTTGCAGCTTAAGGACTAATGTAAGGGCCCCAGGTGGATAGTTGCCCCAGGTCCCATGACCTCAAGGCCAGTATTTTTCCCTTCACACCAAGGCTGCCCCGGGGGACCCGGGCAGGGAAGCGAAGCCCCCAAGAGGCCAAGAGCAGGGCTGCAGGTGATTGGGCAGGAGTGAGCAAGCACTGGCCATTAGCCGCAAGCCAGGCTATCTCCCTCTTTTCAGACGATTGAATTTACATGCATCTCAGACTTCCTTTTGCAACACAATCCCAACTTTCTTGGAGCTGTTGCAGCCACTGAGTCATTCCCAAGAAGAACGCCCCAATTTGCTGTTTCTTATGTAGGGGTGATTCCAGCTCCTATCCATCAAGCTCATAACTCTTCTGGAGGGTAGAAATGCCTGATTTCCAGTTTCAGCCTTCCCACTAGCCGGCTGTGTGTCCTACAGCAGGCCTCCAGCCCTCTCTGAGCCTCCCTCCCCCCAATCCCCAAGCAGAGGTAACAATCCCCACCCCCTCCCTAGTCCATATGGGATTCTGTGAGGGTGAATGAGATCATGTCTGTGAACTGCTTGGCAGAAGGAAGTAGCAGGAGGAATACAAGGTGGTATTATTTTCTGGGTCTAGCTGGGCAGTTGCCATTAAGATGCCGAGATGTGTAAGCATTTCAAGGCCTTCAGGAATCAGTCCCACGAATGCTATGGGAAAGCGGTATGTCAGAAAAAGCTTGCGCCTCAGTGTCACTGAGGTGTGAGTTCAAATCCCAGTTCAGCCACTTAATCCCTTCGGCAAGCCACCCTCGGTTTCCTCATCCATAAAATGGGAATAACCCCAACCACGCCGGGTTGTTTAGTTAAGGATTAAATAAAACAATCCCTGGCACACCATGAGTTCTCATTATTCCTAATGCTCCACGAACTATCTCCAAATAAATACAAATGCAAAATCCACATTTCCCAAGGGCTGCAGTAGGGAAGGACTGAGCTTACTTCATCCCCCTTTTAAAAAGTGAGGAGTGAATCTCAGGCCTTTCCCCAGGAACGCCCAGGGAGGCTGTGAGATGGTCCATGGAGTCCTTTCCCCCTTGGGAGGGGATGGAGAGAGGCCACCGAGTCAACCCAACAGTCCCAAACTCCCTTTGGTGCAAAAGGAAGTTCCTCAGGGAGCCCCCAGGCAAATGGCCTTTCGGGACAGGCAGAAATGGGCTCTTCCCCTGGCCTTTTTCTGTAGGGCAGGAAGGAACATAAAAATGGGGGTATTGGATGATTAGACATACGTGGGAAAGGCTCCCTGGTCTAAGTGTGAAGAGGTTGGCGAGGGGGCAATGGCTAGGTGGGTGGAGGAGCATCAGCATGGCGGGCCCCAGGCAGGGAGGAAGCTGGGGATCCAGCCGGCAGAGGGTGCGAGAATCAGCCACTAAGCCAGACGTGGCCTCAGCGCAGCAAACAGCAAAGCTGCTGAGCCAATCTGGCCGAGACCGTCAGAATTAGTCACCAGTTTTGATGAGGAGTGGAATCGGTTACATAACAGCTTCCCTCGCTCTCCGTGGGCTCGACTGAGCCCGGGCTCTCCCAAAGTGAAGAGTCTCTGGGCAGGGAGGGTCACATGCTGTGAGCCCACAGGCTAAGTTTCCTGCACCAGCCCTCCTCAGGCCTGCTACAGCACTGCAGGGCCAGAAGGAGGCGCCAGCTGTTCACCTCCTGTCTTTTGCCACCCTGCCTGCAAGACAATCCCACGCCCGTCTTGTTACCCTACGGCTCTGGGCTCTAGCAGGGAAGGTGCCCTGGACCAAGGAGTTCAATAGGTTTGTCAGCTATGGCAGCCCAGTGGCAGTCAGAACACTCCTGAGCACACCTCCCTGGCTGAATTTATTCTACTACATCCTTATAAGAATTATCAATGGCCATTTAGTGAGCATCCTTTCTTGTGGCCCCATCCAAGGCATTGTTGGGGCTACAAAGCTGAATAAGGCACAAGACGCATAGCAGCAGCAGTAGCTTACTCCAAAGGGAAGAGCATGGCACAGAGAGGAGCTCTAAGCCACTGGCTCCGTTGCATGCTGAGGGTCAGATTTAAGTCTCTTTAGAACCACCCAAGGTCAGGGTTGGCGTGACCAGCCTCGGAACCGAGAGATGTCTAGAACAGAAGAGGCTTTTGGTGGCCAAGCTCTCTTGCTGATTTCCTCACGCACTGCCCATGGCTGAATGAAGAACAATGAACATCTAACAATATTAGTAATGGGTGATGGTGACAGTGATGCTGCTGCTGGGGATGGGGGGCGGTGGGGATAATGATAGCGATGAAAATGATGTCAGAGAAGAGTACACGTGTCCTATTTGGGCTCCAAGCCCTTGGGATTTCAACTCTTTCCTCCTCCCTGTTGGCACTTCGGTTCCACTCATTAGACGATACCAGAAGTAGAAGCTCGAGGAATATTTAAGCATCATTCAAGCAGTTCTTCTGACTTCTGGTAGGACTTGACTAAATCACTGAGGAAGAGTGGCCATTGCAGCAAGTGGGTGAGCCCAGGAGCCTGTGGGGTGGGGGGCACTTGGGCCCTTCTACCCTTTCCTAAACCTAAGTTAAGGGAAAGTTCCCCAGCCCAGGCTCTCAGGGACCGTGATGACATCAAAGGCCACATTGGCTACTCATCATCCTTCCAGATGCACGGACTCTAGCAGCTGAAAGCTGAAAGTGATCGCAGAGGTCACTTAAGTCCAGCCTTCTCATCTACAGATGAGCAAACAGAGGCCCAGAGGGGAGAAGTGACCCACCCAAGGCCACACAGCAGAGCTGGGACTCAAACTCCTCTCTTCTTTCCATGACACTGAAAACCAGGCAGAGAGCCGTGATGGGGGAGGTGGAAGTGGGGAAATTGTCTGTGTGATCCCAAATTCCTGACTTGCCTGGCTTGACACCAGGCAGGTGACAGCCTTGCACAGAGGGACAACCAAGGACGAGGGGCAAAGGTCCATGATGCCAAGCCAGTAAGTAGAGTTTCTAGAAGCGATGAGCCCTCCTGCTCTGCTCCACTCCCTAGGAAACAGTGAAAAGGGCAACTTACCCCCAGGCCTGCAGGCACATTCCTGATGAGAAGTTTGATCCAGCTTGTATCTCCCGATCTCTCCCTGGCGTCTACTTGGGAGAAGCTTTCCCAGCGATGCTTAAAGCCAATTAGAGAAAATTATGGGATTAAACGGGAAACCTGATGTTGGTTTAGGCCACAAGAATCATTCATTCTTTCATTCAGCAAACTTCTCCAGAGTGCCTGCTCTGTGGGGATTCAAAAATGAAGGAGACAAGGTCTTATGCAAGACACTTGGTGGGCACCTAGGAGGGTGGCCCTCTGGAGGCGGCGAGGGTACAGAGGAGGGGACCTCAGATCCCAGGGGTTCCAGAGCCACCAAGAGCCCAGAAGCCCACCCTGTGCAGATGCAATTTTCTCTCTTTGCTCTCTTTTTTCACTTGGCCTTTTGTCTCCCCTCTCCCCGAGAGTTGAAAGATAT
>JAQZBX010102516.1:0-11161 GCA_029593785.1 Cabassous unicinctus | reverse complement strand
TGAACATAGATGCAAAAATTCTCAACAAAATACTTGCAAATAGAATCTAACAGCATATCAAAAGAATTATACACCATGACCAAATAGGATTAATTCCTGGTATGCAAGGGTGGTTCAACACAAGAAAATCAATTAACATAATACTCTACAAATTGAAGGGAAAAACCCCACATGATCTTCTCAAACCATGCAGAAAGGGCATTCGACAATATGCAGCATCCTTTCTTGACTTGAAAGATAGGAATTGAAGGAAAATTCCTCAATATGATAAAGGGCATATATGAAAAACCCACAGCCAACAAGTTCAATAGGGAAAGGTTGAAAGCTTTTCCTCTAAGATCAGGAACAATGCAAGGATGTCCACTGCCACCACTGTTATTCAACATTGTGCTAGTTCTAGCTAGAGCAATTAGACAAGAAAATAATATATATATAAAAAGCATCCAAATAGAAAAAGATGAAGTAAAACTCTCACTATTTTCGGATGACATGATTCTATATTTAGAAAATTCTGAAATATCAATGACAAAGCTACTTGAGCTAATAAATGAGTTCAGCAATGTGTGAGGATAGGAGATCAACACACAAAAATCAGCAATGTTTCTGTATACTAGTACTGAACAATCTGAGAAGGAAATCAGGGGAAAAAAATTCCATTTACAATAATAACAAAAATACTTAAATACCTAGGAATCAATTTAACCAAAGATGTGTAGGACCTATATTCAGAAAACTACAAAACACTGCTAAAAGAAAAGGGATATGTATAAAAGATATCCAATGGAGATTTAATATCCTTGAAATATAAAGAGATGCTACAACTCAACAATAAAGACAAATGACCCGATTAAAAAATAGACAAAAGACTCAAATATGTATCTGTCCAAAGCAAAAACACAAATGGTGGAAAAAAACACATGAAAAAACGTTCAACATCACTAGCAATTAGGGAAATGCAAATCAAAGCTACAATGAGAAATCATTTCACAAGTATTAGAATGGCCACTATTAAAAAGACAGAAAACTACAAGTGTTGGGGAGGATATGGACAGAAATAAATGCTTATTTACTGTTGGTGGGAATGTAGAATGGTCACTGTGGAGGACTGTTTAGCAGTTCCTAAGGAAGTTGTGAACAGGTTTGCCATGTGACCTGGCAATACCTCTACTAGGTATATACCCAGAAGAACTGAGAGCAGTGACACAAACAGACATCTGCACACTGACGTTCACAGCAGCAATATTCACAATTGCCAAAAAGATGGAAACAACCCAGGTGTCCATCAACAAATGAATGGATAAACGAACTGTGGTGTATACACACTACATATTATGCAGCTGTAAGAAAAAAGCATATGATAACATGGATGAACATGGAGAACATTATGTTGAGCAAAGCAAGCCAGACACAAAAGGACAAATACTATAAGATTGTGTTACCATGTACCAATTATATTGTGTAATATATTGTATGATTCAAAAAAATTTACATGTATCTAGTACATTTTAAAAAAAGAAGAAATGAAGTCATGAAGCATATGACAACATGAACCTAGAGGACACTGAGTGAAGCATGCCAGGCACAAAAGGACAAGTACTGTATGACTGTGCTGTTATGAACTAAATACATTGTGTAAACTCATGGAGCTAATAACTAGAATATAGGTCACCAGAAAATAGAATGAGGTTAGAGAATGGAAAGCTGAGGGTTAATCTGTACAGATCTGGTAAAAAGGTTGTTCATAAATCTTTGGAAATGAACAGAAATGGTGAAAGCACATCATAGTAACTAGCAGCTATTAAATGGCTATGACAGTGGTTGAAAGGGAAAGTCTAAGGTCATGTATATTACCAGAAGGAAAGGTAAAAAATTTAACATGGGACTGTAGAGCACAGTGAAACTACATGTGAAATGAGTATGGGTAATATTGCATATATAAGACTGTTTTTCTTTGAAACTGAACCAATGTACGTTAATGTTACAAGATGTTAATATCAGGCAAAAGTACAACCAAAGCAATAATCTTCCATTAAGGGCAAAAAATATACACACACACACACACACACACACACACACACACACAAAGTGAAAGAAGTTAAACACAAGGTACTACATATTGCTTGGCTCCATCCATGCAAAATACAAATAAACTAGAGAGAGGGAAACAGAATAGAGGGAAACAGAATAGAAGCTATATATGGCAGGGGAAGCATAGAGAGATTGAGAGGTGATAAGATGTTATTTTTTGTTTGTCCATTTTTAGTTATTATTGGAATAATGAAAATGCTCTAAAAATGACTGAAGAATGCACAACTATGTGATTATTCCAAATACCATTGATCGTACACTTTGGATGGATTGTATGCTTTATTAATATGTATCAAAAAAGTTGATGTGATAAAAGCAAAATAGAAGGAGCACCTTAAACGCTCAAAGATATAAAACATTATGCTGAAGGAAATAAACGTATAAGAAACTGAATAAAGCTGGAAGACAAAAAATCAGTAGGCTCATAAAGCTTTTATAAAAAAACTGTCAAAGTCAATGATATCCAAAGATATATAAGTAAAAGGATAATTTGTAACCAAAGTGTGAAAGTGGTTTTGGTATTGAAAAGGCAAAATGACGGGATGATCGGAGTTGCCTGGATTAGTAGGGAAGAGATCAGTGGATTAGAAACCTGTTAGGGAGGAGAGTTCTGATATAGCTTTTGGAAGAAAGGTCATAAATTGGTGAAAAGGTATTAAGGCTTGGCTGGCAATGGAATGGTCCTGTGATTACAAGGTATCACTGCAGTCCCCTGCACCACACCCTCTCCCAAGTTCAGCCTACACCACAGAGGTGAATCAGACTTATTATCAAGAATGATTTTATAGTGCTTCTCCCCAAAAGGGAACCTGCAATGTAGATAAACATCTAAGAAATAAGAAAAAGAGTACTCTAACAACTCTATTCATATTTGTCAAATACCCAGAGACCAAGTGTGCCAAGAACTAATGACAAATCCAAAGAGCAAAGCACAACTTTTCTTTTCCCTGAAAGGAGTGTTCAGCAAGTCTAATGGAGTTTATCTGAAAACAAACTGACAAAAGAATCCAAGGGATTTTTAGACATCATTAAAGTCGCTTTTCTACAAACTTTCTTAAAAGAAAGGGTCAATTTTAGAATGAAGGCTTTCGGTTTGAGCAGATGGTGATTACTTCCTCCCTGATGAAATTTACCTCCCAACTAAGAAAAGTGCAGCATCTCTATTAATAGTAGACTTTATTACCTTCCAGATAAGTAATGTCTTTATCCAATTCATTTATTTAAACAGTTCCAAACATTAAAAGGTGTGAGGCACAGTGTTAGGCACTGAGGATATAAAAATAAGAGGCAGACTCTGACCTAATAAGCTTACAGTTTACTGGGAAGACAAATACTATAGTGTGAAGCAAGTGCTAATATAGATAAACTGAGAGTACAATGAAACTAAAAGAAAATAAAGTCCGGATTTTCAAGTCCGGATTTGAAAATAAAGTCCGGATTCCAAGCAGCCCAAAGGAATAGCATATTCAAAGGTACAAGAGCTTGAACATAATTCTCAAATGAACAATTTCCCAATATCCTTCTGTGAGATGAAAAATATCACGACTCCCTACCACTACAAATTAATTAACTGAGATTACCCATGGTCACCCAGCCAGACAATAGGCTAATTAGAACTAGAACTAAGATTACAGGTCACATGACACTTTTCCGTTCAAAGAGGTCAATACACTTTCCTTTCTAAACCTTCATGCTTTCCACTTGAATTTCTCTTCAAGTTGACCAAATTGGTGAAATATTATATAAAAACAAAGCAAAAAGCTACTTGTTGGGGAACTGAATCATGTCTCCCACAAAAGGCAGGTTCATGGAGCGGATGTGGCTCAAGCAGTTGAGTGCCTGCTTCCCACATGGGAGGTCTCAGGTTTGGTCCCCGGTGCCTCCTAAAAACAAAAACAAACAACAAGCAAACAAGCGAAAAAACCAACTTGGGGGAGCTGATGTAGCTCAGTGGTTGAGTGCCAGCTGGCTTTCCACAAACGAGGTCTGGGGTTCAATCCTCGGCTACAGTACCTGAGGAAAAAAAAAAAAAAAGGGAAAAAAAGGCATGTTCAGGTCCCAACCCCTGTTCCTACAGATGTGAACCCATTTGTAAACAGGACATTTGAAGATGTTATTAGTTTAAGGTGTGCCCAAACCAAATGAAGGTGGGCCTGATCTAATGGTTGAAGTCCTGCAAAGAAAACTGGACACAGAAAGAGAAGACATGGGAGAAGCAAAAAGGTGAAAGTCAACGGAACCTGGAAGATAAAGAAGACGCTGCCATGTGTGGTACCACCTGACTGAAAAACCAAGGAATTCCAAAGATTACCCGCCAGTCAGAAGACACAAACCCAGGAGGAAGCAAGCCATCTAGCCTCTGAAATCGTGAGCCAATAAATTCCCATTGTTAAACCAAACCTTGTACGGTATTTGTTTTAGCAGATGGGAAACTAAACCATTACGCATGAAAAAATTAATTATTTGCTTGTCTAATATTTTTAGGTATGACATCTGTGCTTCACTGGGCACTTAGCACCACTTGACAATTTCCAAGGAAAAGGAGGTGGAAAACATGTTATCACTTGGGTCCTGTTTGAAAAACTACCCTATTTTACTTAGTGAACTCTACAAACATCCCAGGAAATATCACAATGTGAGTGCTAAATTAATACACTTCAATATAAGAGCTAAATGAGTTGACTGTTAACTTGACTAACTTTTCTTGAAACAGTTGATTCATAGTTTTGTAAGGAATGATAAGCTAAATGCACTTTGAAACCAGAATAAGACCATACACTGAATGTATTCAGGTTCTTGGGTATCATATTTTGGACCCAAAGTTTTTTTCCCATCAGAAGGCATATCTGAAAAGATATAGGACTTAACATACCAACATCTGCTTTAAACAGCTTTTCAGGAAAACATCTATATGCAAATGAAGTAAAATATAGAATACAATATTGCTATGTGTTCTTATACTAAAAAATTTCAAGGCAGGAGATTATATATTCTGCAGGTGCTCAAATGTTACCTGGACTAAAGTGCGTATTTATGTTCTTCAATATCTTAACACTTAAGTGCTTAAAACCTAGTATTTTGAATTTTGATGTCTTAGAACAGGGGGTTGACAAGCAAGCTATATGGCCACAGCCCTTTCTTGTAAATCAAGTTTTATTAGAATTCAGCCCCAAACATATTGTCTATGGCAGTATTCATGCCACAACTGCAACCTTAAATAGGTGTGATAGGAACTATATGGCCCACAAAGCCAAACTATCTACTATTTGGCCCTTTATAGAAAAAGTCTGTGGACCGATCTTAGAATAATTCAGAAACTACTGTCTGGCAATTAAATTTATGCCCAGCCTAAAAGTTTAACTATCCTGAAATGAGGTATTGAATATGGTGAAAGCATCAATGAATTATCCTCAAAAACATCTAAGTACAAATCCATATGGAAGGGACGCAGGTGTGGCGCAATGGATAGAGCACCCGTTTGCCATATGAGAGGCCCCGGGTTCGCTTCCCGGGCCTCCTTGTGAGGGCAGGCCGGCTCGCGCGGCGCCGTGGGCTGATGCGGCAAGACCTCACAGCAAGGGGGAGATAAGCAGACACAGAGAAGACACGCAGCGAATGGACACAGCAGCACAAGCAGCAAGGGGGGGATAAATAAAATAAATCTTTAAAAAAAAAATCCATATGGAAGTAAACTTCTGCTAATTCATTCAAAATCATATAATAAACAATCCTGACTAAAAACTACGCTTTAAAATCAAATGATGAATCAAGTTATCTCAATCTTTTAAAAACTATGCTACATTATAGAAGCAACATACAAACCCACTATACTTTCACTGTCATTTGTAGTCAGTTAATCACAACCAGGCACATGAGACATAGGAGATATTCCTTTACCCCTGACATTGGCATCCTAGAACCACAACCAACCAGTGAAGTAAGTAGGACATTGTTTTCACCTGCCATAATAGAGAATGGGGTGGTAAGTAAAGCATCCAAAATTTCTTCTTCTGGATGTATTTAACCTCTTCTATGTTTACTAATCTAAAAATCCTAAAGCTGCTATACTAGTCATATAAAAGAACTACACCCAAATAATTTCTGTTGGATCTATTTGCCATTCTAAGAATAAGAGAATGTTATATTAAATAAGCAGTGCTAGCTGACTTTATCAACCAACACAAAAACGAAGACTGCCTTGAATAAGTATTCTAGGTATCAAGAGATCTTGTTTTAAGTTTCGCTACCATTTCCTTTAATAACGAATTATGCCATGGTAAAGGGCTGGCATTTAGAAAGCAACATAACACTAACTGATAAAGTAAGAACCAGTTAAAAAAAAAAAAAGCTAATATTTTTATTTGCTATAAAAGTTAAACTTAACTGCAAAGTCTATCAAATGATTTAATCAGGTATTATATTTTTACATATCATTCTTAACAGAGCTGTGACTCAATTGTGTAAAACAAATACAAAAATCGATAAATCATTTATTTACCAATTATTTTACTCCAGTTAACAGAATAGGAGATAATGCAAATTCTTAAAATAAGTAACAGACAACTCTTGAATAGCCCCTGCACGATATATCTAAGGCATGTCTTCATCCTAAGAGCTTAACCCAAGATGCATCAACAGCCTGGTACCTTTGGCAATACCAACCATAGTCACAGGTTGTAAACTGATGTTAACATATGCCTAAATTAACCATTTAACAAGGTTAACATGGTGCCACAATAATTACATTCTACAATTAAAGTAAAATAAGTGGTTTTCTAATTACTCATATCATTGTTTCCCTTCATCTTGGGTGTTTCTCCTAGCTATGTTGGATTAAAAGAAAACTGAAAAAATATTTAAAAGTACAATCAAGTGATAGCCAGTCTACCACAGATCACAAGATTTACACAGAAGTCTTTTTTTCTGCTTTTTAAAAAGAATTAAGTCAGACCTTGATCCTATTTCTCACCTGAAGAATATTCGCAAGACAAAGTCCTACACTTCTTTCAAACTTAAATAATTTTCTCAAGCCTTGGTTTTCTCATGAAGTTGATTTATGTGAACTACCTACGTGAGGAGGAGCAAATTACTAAGACTAGGACAAGCACGAGGGCCTCATTTTTAGAAGGTATCCTGGTGAAAAAATGGAAACTGTCCAGGCCTCAACTTTCTCGGCTTTTCTAGTCCGGATTTTCTCTTTGCAAAATCCAGAAAAGACGAACTTCTCCCTCAATGACTGCCTCTATCTGAGGCCTGGTGAAGAATTCGGCCCATTAGTTATCGAAGTACCTCCTTAAGGCTCAAGACCGCTCAGAAACAGCAGAAAGATTTGCTTTCTTGGGTAAAAGAAGGGCAATTACAGGGTTTGGCGGTCGGATTTGTCAGAGAAGGAAGCGTAGGGCCGAGAAAGGGAGAATCCAGAGACTGAGCTCCATCTAGTCCCAGGAGCCACCCCCAGGGGAGACTTGACTGCCCTCGGTACTTCCCTGCCTCCTCTGCTCCTGAAAGGAGAACGGTGGGTCGGGGTCAGGCTCCCCTGAGCTACTTCCTGGTCCGATCGGACGCCTTCTGACACCTGAAACGCCCCCGGCCCGGCTCCCTTGCCCTTTGCCCTGTCTCCACCCCTCTCAGTGACCCACCACCAATGGTCCCCTCCCATCTAACATGGCCGCCCCGCCCGGCCCACCTCCCGCACAGCCTAAAGAACTGGAGGTTCGCGGCACCGCCTCCTACACGCCTATTGGCCCGGCAGCTTCCGTCCGCCTTTCCATTGGACGGCACTACCTGCCACACAGCACCGACGGCACCACCTCCGAGCCGCTTCAAGCTGCTTTGAGAAGACATATAAACAAATCCCGGGAGGGAGGCCCCTCTCGCCCGTCGCCTCTGGGGCGGGGAAGAGAAGGGGGAGCGGCTGCCCCCGAAAATCCCTGCCTGGGCCCCCGTCAGCCCCAGCCCGCGCCTGCTCGGCTCCTGCCAGCTCGGCTCCAACCTCTGCGGCCCCGGCCCTTCCTCACACGCCCCTCTCCTCCTCCTCGGCTAGCCTCCCCTCCCCTCCCCGGCCCCTCCCACCCGCTCGCTTCTCTGACAGGCCGGTTGCCGGCAGTCGCGGCCCCCTGCTCGAAGGTAGCCGTGAAGGGCCGAGGGGCCTGGCAGGGCGGACGCCCAGCACTGCCCATCTCCGGCCCAGCCCGCCGCCCGCCCCGGGTCCTCTCTCAGCCGCCCCGCGCTTTTATGTAACCGTCCCGGGCCGGAGGTGGGGGGAGGGGAGCGGGCGCCCCCGTGACCGGCAGGCGGCGGCCCGCGGCCCGCGCGCCCCCAGCCTGGGCCCTGGTCCCGGTCCCCGCCCCGCGCCGGCCCGGCTCAGGGCCCGGGCGCTGCTGCTGCCTCCTAGGCCAGGGGCCCTCCTCCGCCCCACTCCAGGCTCGCCCCCCAGCCAAGGCCCCCGCGGGCTCGGACGGTGGACAGCAGCACTCACTGTAGGTGTGGAGACCGCTCAGGGGCTGGGTCCGGTTCCGCTGCAGGGGCCACGGCCCCTCTCCATGCTGCCTCGGGTTTGTTTTGTTTATGTCCTTCCTGACGGGTTCCCGGAAATCGCGTGACTCGCCCCCCTCACGTGGGCCGCGGCGAGGAGGAGGAGGGAGGCGGGGGCCCGCCGGCCTCGGGCCAATCGCGAGGCGTTCTTCAGTCCGTCCAATAAGAGGCTCAGCCGGGCAAGGCACCCCTGTCACATGACACCGGAGGGGTGGGTCGCCAGGAGAAACCAGGAAGAGGGGGCGGAGCGGCGATCAGGCGCCTGCCTCTGGAGCGTGGGCGTGGGCTGCTACCTACCCACTCTCATGTTTGTAGAGGCTATCCGGTTTACAAAGGTCTTCACATCCAGCGTTTTATCATGGTAAGGCCTGAAGTATCCAAAGTCATTTTACAGTTTAAGTTCACTGAAATTTGAAAGGGTGTTAAGGCAACAAAGAATGTTAACTGGGGGATTGTATCGACGTGCTGTTTTTCCAAAGTTCTCCCCATATGAACCTCTTAATTCACTGAGAGATTGATCTTGTCTTCAGTCGTTCGTTCATTCATTGATTCAACTAAAATTTATTGAGCACGCATGCTTCAGACACGGGGGAATCAGTCTGGGTGCACCTTCGAGAGAGAGAACACCTGCACACAACTGTTCACCCAGAATGCTACTAATAGCACCTGGACAAACAAGCTTTCCAAACACATGGTCCTGAGATTTTCTTAAGTCTTCCTGATAACTATTAATAACAAGAGCTACCGTTTATTGGACGTGTACTATGTGGTGGGTTCCTCATCTCAAGCACATACAATAGCATTCATACCCATTTTTCCCATGGGGAAATGACTCAGAGGGGTTAAATTACTGTGCTCACGCAGGCCAGTAAATGCCCCAGCTAGGACAAGAACCCAGGTCCGTTTTCATAGCCTATGTTTCTAGGCTGCTCCTTACAATCCTTAAGGGCACAAACTCTCATCTTCTGGGCACAGAACAAAAAAATTGATTTTAGTAAGCGTAGGGAGAGAGGATTGGGGGAAGGATGCTTGGCTAGATTCAGGATGCCAGTTTTCCCATAGGAGTAATTGCCTTTGAAAACGGTTGCTCCCCTTTGCACAGATCTAGGGAAGTAGTATAATGTCAATGTCAAAACCATGGATTTTGGAATCATGAAGACTTCTGTTTACCACAAGCTTCAAGAGGGTAGGGACTGGCAGTATTGTTCACCTCTACCCTCCATGCGTGGTACAGTGCTTGACATATAGACCATCACTAAGTACTGGTTGAATGATTAACAATCTGGACTTGAATCCTTGTTCCTCCACTGTGTGAACCAGCACAAATTATTTAACCTCTCTGAGACTCAATTTCCATCTCTGTAAAATAAAAGTACCTCATGGGATTGAGTTAAGTGAAATAATTCATGTAAAGCACTTACACAGTGCCTAGCATACAGTAAGCTCTTAATGAATGATAGCTATTATTAGATTGTTTCAATGCATCATTTGGGAGATTGACTGTAGATTAAATAGCAAATAAGGATACTTCTAGACTTTAGCAATCTAACAGCCACTAACACTTTAGTGTACAATATTGATAGGTGTATGTAGTTACCTGACAAGAGTAAAGTAAAAGAGTAAACCTCACCTCTGTATCCCCCACAATGCCCAGCACACAGTAGGGTCTCAATACCCACTGAAGGAACGAGTGTTTTCCCTACTGTACAGAAGTGGCAGGATTATAATTAATTTCTTTTTATAGTCTCACACACCATAACTAATTTTCCACATCAAATGGAGTTTAAAACTGAAACTCCAATGGAAAGACTAGCTTGGGAATGTTGAGACAGGTCCCCCCCACCCCCAACTCGCTCATAAGAGATGCATGCATTAAATCTCCATGAAATAATCAGACTATCCTCTCTCCTAAAACTATATTTGGAAAAGCTCCAGCAGATGGTTAGCTTTTCCATGGTTAATGCTGCCTTCTAGACACAGGCATTCTTGTCTCCTTGACCTAGCACAAGGCCATGCCCATTGAAGGCACCTACTGCTGCATTACACTGGATTTCTGCCTTTGCACCTCCTGTTGTTTTGAAGAGGACAGTTTTGGCTACAGGAGACCTTTCCATCAAGCTTTGTTAACGATTATATCCTGCTCTGAAGTGAATGAAATCACTGACTCTTAAGTGATTTGTGTTTCTCAGGGCTTTATCTTGCCAGATTCTGCCACAAAGTTGGCACGAAGTTGGGACTCTGGAATAGTGCTGGCTTGAGGTTCAGGAGACTCTTCTTGTTCCAGCCACAAAGTAGTAACCAGCTGGCCTGGCATCACCACTTCCAAAGTGTTCAACCTTCCTTCTGAGGAATAATTTACATACTGGATAGTCTGACTCAGAAAAACAACTTTTATATATACAAACATGAGACAGTGTGGGGGACCCAGCAATAGATACTTGGGACTCCACTGCATTTTTAAAAATTATTTTTTATTAGGTAACATATACACCTGGTACAAAGTTCAAAAGGTATAAAAGGGTGTTCTGTAAAATTTAAG
>JAQZBX010102515.1:0-11150 GCA_029593785.1 Cabassous unicinctus | reverse complement strand
AAAAAAAAAAAAAAAAAAAAACACTTCAAATAATAAGAATAGAAGGAAACTTCCTCAACAAGATGAAGGGTATATATGAAAAACCCACAGCTAACCTCATATTCAATGGTGAAATCCTAAAAGCTTTCCCTCTAAGATCTGGAAAAAGACAAGGAAGTCCACCTACACTGCTCTTATTTAACATTGTGTTAGAAGGACTTGCTCAAGCACTGAGGCAAGAAAAAGCTATAAAAAAGCATCAAATTGGAAAGGAAGAAGTAAAAAATTTCACTATTTGCAGACGACAAGGTCCTTTACATAGAAACCCTGAGAAACCCACAACAAAGCTTCTAGACCTTATAAATGAGTTCAGTAAAGTGGCAGGTTATAAGATCCATATTCAAAAATCAGTAGCATTCCTATACATCAATAATGAGCAATCTGAGGAAGAAATCAAGAAAAAAAATCCCATTCACAACAGCAACTAAAAGAATCAAATATCTGGGAATAAATTTAACAAAAGATGTAAAGGGCTTGTACACAGACAACTACACAACACTGTTAAAGGAAATCAAAGAAGACCTAAATAAATGTAAGAATATACCCTGTTCATGGATAAGAAGACTAAACATCATTAAGATGTCTATCCCACTCAAACTGATTAACAGATTTAATGCAATCCCAATAAAAATTACCACAGCATTTTTTACTAAATTGGAAAAGCTAACAATGAAATTTATTTGGAAGGAAAAGGTACCCCAAATATCCAAAGGTATATTGAAAAAGAAAAATGAAATCAGAGTTTTACTACCTGGCTTTAAAACATACTACAGGGGAAAAGAATGTGACTCAAGCAATTGGGCTCCCATCTACCATATAGAAGGTCCAGGGTTCAATTCCTGGCACCCCCTGGTAAAACACAAGCTGGCCCATGTGGTGAGCTGGCCCCTGTGGGTGCTGGCCGGCATGGAGTGCTGGCCCACATGAAGAGCTGATGCAGCAAGATGATGCAACAAAAAGACACATAGAGGAAAGACAATGAGACACAGCAGACCAGGGAGCTGAGGTGGCGCAAGAGATTGAGCACCTCTCTACCACTCCGGAAGGTCCCAGGATGGGTTCCCAGTGCCACCTAAAGAGAAGACAAGTAGACACAGAAGAACTCACAGAGAGCAGACATCAAGCACAAAACAATGGGGCAGGGGAGGAATAAATAAATAAATCTTAAAAAAAAAAAAAAACATACTACAAGACTACAGTGGTCAAAACTGCATGATATTGGAACAAGGATAGACATACTGACCAATGGAACCAAAATGAGAGTTCTGATATAGATCCCCACATATATAGTCACCTGATATTCAGCAAGGCCACCAAGCCCATTCACCTGGGAGAGAAGGTCCTCTTCAACAAATGGTGCTTGGAGAACTGAATATCCATATCCAAAAGAATGAGAAAGGAATACCACCTCACACTTTACACAAAATTAACTCAAAATGGATCAAAGATACAAATATAAGAGCCAAGACCATAAAGCTCCTAGAAGATAATGTAGGGAACCATCTACAGGATCTTGTATTAAGAAATGGTTTCTAGAACTTTATACCCAAAGCATGAGCAATGAAAGAAAAAATAGATAAATGGGACCTCCTCAAAATAAAATACTTTTGCACCTCAAAGGAGTTTGTCAAGAAAGTGAAAAGGCAGCCTACTCAATGGGAGAAAATATTTGGTAACCGTATATCTGATAGGGCTCTAATATCCAGCATATATAAAGAAATCCTACATTTCAAAAATAAAAAGGACCCATTTAAAAAATTGGCAAGTGATTGGAATAGACATTTCTCCAAAGAAGAAATACAACTGGCTAAAAAGCACATGAAAAGTACTCAACATCACTAGTTATTAGGGAAATGAAAATCAAAAACACAGTGTGATATCATCTTACACCCCTTAGACTGGCCACGACTAAAAACCAAAGGACTACAAATGTTGGAGAGTATGTGGAGGAATGGGAGCACTTATTTACTGCTGGAGGGAATGTAGAATTGTGCAGCCTTGTGAAGGACAGTTTGTCGGTTCCTCAGGAAGCTACTTATAGAACTGACATATGATCCAGCAATCCCACTGCTGGATATATACCCAGAAGAATTGAATGAAAGGACACAAACAGATATATGCACTCCAATGTTCATAGCAGCATTATTCACTATTGCCAAAAGTTGGAAACAACCCAAATGTCCATCAACAGATGAATGGATAAACAAATTGTGACACATACATACAATGAAACATTACTCAGCTGTAAGAAGAAATGCAGTATTAGGACATGGGATAACATGGATAAATCTTGAGGACCTTATGTTGAGTGAAGCAAGACAAGCACTGAAGGACAAATATTACATGGCTTCACTGATATGAATTAAGCAAATTGAGCAGGCTCACAGAGCTAGAGTCTGGAAGATAGGTTTATAGGAGATAGAAAGGGAGAAGAAGGTTGTGAGTCAATGCCCATATGGGCAAAATCTATGATAAGGTGGAAGGGTGTAGTTGTGCAGTGGATGGGCATAATAGTGGTGCAATGATGCTATTGGGCTGGGTGGTGCTGGTCTGTGAAGGGAATAGGGTGGGGAGGGTGGGTTAGACTGTCCATGGAACTTGGGAGAGGGATGAAGGAGGGAGCAGGTGAACTCTGGGGATTTGCAGGTATGTGGTTGAAACTACAACAATGGGAATGTTCTTTTGGAAAATATGGCAAGGGAGGGTTATTGGTTTAAGGTGTTGGATGTCAGGGGCACATGGGACAGGGTGCATCTCGGGCAGGCTTATAGGGAATGTGTAGCATTCATCTTGTCATAGTGTGTTGTATCAGGAGGTGGAGACTCACATAATGAGCAGTAAAGTGTTGGACTCCCATCCCAGGGAGTCCTGCTATTATTTCAAATAGAGGGGGGAGTCTCTTGAGAGCATAGGCAGTGCCTAATAGGGGAGGACAGGCCAGTATGTCAAACCCTCAGTGTTGTTGCAAGTAACTATGAATCTTGTCCTTCAATGAGTTAATCTTAGTGATTACCATGGGTCCCGAGAGGAGAGGGAGAGTGGACTAGAATAGATGGAACTCGGGACATTTTTGGGGTGATGGAATTGTTCTACATGATCTTGCAAGGATGGATACAGACCACATCAAACTTCGCTCAAAATCTATAAAAGTGTACAGTCCAAAATGTAAACCACAAAGTAAATCATTGATGATGGTTAATAACAATGTTTCAATATTTGTACATCAGTAGAACCAAACATACCATCCACATGTAAAATGTTAATAGGGGAAAGAGGAAAGGGAAAGGATGTTGGGTATATGGGAATCACCTATATTCTGTACGTGACTTTTCTATAACCTAAAGCTTCTTTGAAGACAAAATGAAAAAAAAATAAGACACTGGGGGAACAAATGGAAGCAAATGTCACTGTACTTACAAGTCAACAGATCTTACAATGATGAAAGACATAATGTAAAAAAATATTTAATTTTATATTTTTTATTTTTGTTATTATTTCAAACTTTTTAAAAAAAATTTGTTTTTTATTTGTTATTTTTAAAACTATCATTATTATATCATTTTCCTATTAATTGTATTCGGTTATTTTGTTGGTTTCAATTTTGAAGAAGTTTTGGATCACAGAAGGATTACAACTGCAGCAGGGGAGGATCATTGGTGCTGAGTCTCAGAAATGGGGATGCATGGGAGGAGGTTCACTTGGGGCATACCTATAAGACATATGAATGTGTTCAAGTGTTCATAGAGCATTGCCACAGTGGGTGGAGATTCACACAATAACCAAAAGAATATTGAATTCCCATCCTGCAGAGCTCTGTCATAGTCTCTACTGGAACAGCAAGAATCCCCTGAGTACAGGGGCAATGACTAGTGAAGGAGGATGGACCATTGACAGGCCCTTGATATTGATGACTCTACTTTTGAACCTTTACTTTTGAAATTGAAATTTAGCCTAGTATTATAGGGTGCCTAAGAATTACCTCCTGAGAGCCTCCTTGTTGCTCAAATGTGGCCTCACTCTAAGCCAAACTCAGCATATAAATGCATTACCTTCCCCACAGTGTGGGACTTGAGTCCTGGGGATGAGCCTCCCTGGCACCAAGGGATTACTACCAAGCACCAACTAGCAATGCAACTGGAAAAAGACCTTGACCAAAAGGGGGAAAGGGTAAAGACAAATGAGTTTATATGGCTAAGAGACTTCAAAATGAGTTGGAGGTCATTCCAGAGATTAAACTTATGCCTATCTCAGCAGGATCTCATTGACTGCCAAAGTAAATATTGCTTCAAATAGCAGGGCTACTGCGGGCTCTGGAGACACCCAGACACTGTAGGCAGAGCAGACGGCTCAGAAGTTTGGCACCCTGCCAGTGGGCACTGCTTTGGATTTTATGCTCCCCAGTGTGATAGACTTGGACTCATTTGTGGTTTCCCTACACATGGCTCTTCTGCCACTCTGTTTGAACCTATAATTAGTACTAGAATTGATAGGTGTATGTCCAAGAGAATTAAATCTTTGGACTGTCCATGTGCCAGTTGGGCCATGAATCTCAAGAGTTGCAACACCTACTCTCCAGTTCATTGGACTCACCCAGGACAACTAACAAAGAGATAATGATGTGTCCAACACCTATACCAAGGAATAGAGAGTGTCTGCAACTGCAAGCAAGCATATCCCAACCATCTGAACCATAGGATTTAAGCCCCCACTCAATTAGAGGTGGAGTGGGCATCACCATCACAGAATCCTCAGGATTGGGGAATGGATGATGGACTAGAGTAGATTTACAGTTGTTCTGCTGTAGGCTTGTTGTGATCCTGGCAATGAAATAAATTTTATCATGGATGTAGAGGCAATGACCACTGGAGGTTATGAGGGGAGGGAGAGGGATAAATAGATGTAATTTGGGGGCTTTCTTGGGACTTGGGAATTATCCTGAATGACATTGCAATGACAGATACAGGCCATTGTATATCTCATAATTACTTGCAAAAATGTGTGGGAGAGAGTGTAAACTGCAATGTAAACTATAATCCAGGCTTAGTGGCAATGCTCCAAGATGTGTTCACCAATTGTGGCAAATGCACCACACTAATGAAGGATGTTGTTGATGTGGGAAAATGTGGGAGGGCTAGGGAGTGGGGCATATGGGAATCCCTTATATTTTTTGTGTAACATTTATGTAATCTAAGTTTCTTTATAAAAATTAAAAAGTAAAAAAAAAAAAAACGTTCTCTGCTGCAGATGGTACGGCCTTGTTCCAGAATCATATTGGTCTACTCCACACCTATCTTTCTGGGATTAGCCAGAGACTACACCCATGTTCTTTGTCTAACATAGATCTTTCAAGCACCTTAGGGCCTACCTTCTGCTTTTACTGAAATTTTAACCTGCTGTAGAGTCCCTTATTCTCTGGATACCACTCAAAACTGGCATCTTTTTGAGTCTCCAATAAATGTGTCTGAAGATATCATTCCTAAGTGTACAAATGCTGTCTCCAAAATCCAAGGACTCCCAAGGACTGTGCCTGATTTTAGTGGTAGGTTGTTCAAGGTACAGTAAATTTACTGTAAATTTACTGAAAAGATTTCCCAGCATCCCAAAAAACTTCACTAATGTGATGGGCCCTAGGCTCTTATGTATTTGTATCAGGTATGTGTCTTACTAAGATATCTAGAGTATTTGCATTTCCTGCTCACCAGGTCCAATTAGCACAATAATATCAATATATGAACCAGTATTCTGTTCTTTGGAATGTCAAGAAGATCAAGGTATGTATATTGTGACAAACAGCAGGAGAGTCAATATAGTCCCAAGATAAAATAAAAATGTGAATGTGGATGATAGTCCATCCCAGCGGATTTTTCCTAATGAGAATTGAAAATACATTATCTATCAGATCAGTAACCACATACATAAGTGCCAGAGACCTTCAAGATCCGTTCTTGAAAAGATACCACAACATCTGGCATAGTAGTTTTCAGTGGAGCTCTTTCTTTTAAATTTACATCTCTCCTTCATGGTCCATTTTGAGCCACTTGATTTTGCATGTACCATACTGCTCAACTAATGGAGATACAATGGGGGCCACCACCCATGTACCCTTTAGTGAAGTTGTGAACTTACAAAATAACCATGCATAATGTGCAGAATTCCCATACAACACCCCTCCAACAACACCTTACACTGCTGTGGAACATTTATTACAGATTATGAGAGAACATCTTAAGACTATTACCACTAACTATGGTCTATAGCATACATTTGGAATATTTTTTCATACCCCCCTAATAGTAGCACAGTACCTTCTATGACATTGATGCAAGGATATTACAAAATTGCTGTGAACTATAGTCCTTAAGTTACATTAATTGTATTTTTCCCAAGCATCTCTATATTTTTACCACCTTGTAATAGTGATATACATTTGTTCTAGTTCATAGAAGAACATTCTTGTATTTGTACTATTTACCACAATCCTCATCCCCTCTGGGTTCATTATATTATTCAGTCCCTAGATTATTCTCTAGCTTTCTTTCAATTGACATTTACAACCCTAGACTACCCTTTCAGACACAATCCCATTAATAAAACAACTGTGTTAGTTACACTCACTAAAATATATTACCATCAACTCTAAATATTTACAGTCAAGCTAACTAAAAATTCTACATACATTAAGCATAAGTACCCCTTCTCATCCCTCAGCCTATATCCTAGTAACCTATAGTCTAGGTTTTAACTCTACGTGTTTTTTCTTCGTGTTTAGTTCATATTAGTGAGACCATACAATATTTGTCCTTTTGCATCTGGGTTTATTTCATAAAGGTCTTCAAGATTCATTCATGTTATCGTATATATCACAATTTCATTTCTTATTGCAGCAGCATAGTATTCCATCGTATGTATATACCAATTTGCTTATCCATTTATCAGTTAATGGACACTTGGGTTGTTTTCACCTTTTGGCAATTGTGAATAATGCCGCTATGAACATCCATGTGCAAATGTGTGTTTATGTCATGGTTTTCAGTTCTTCTGGATATCTTCCTAGTAGAGGAATTGCTGGATCATATGGCAGTTCTTTATTTAGCTTCCTGATAAACAGCCTTCTACAGAAGCTGCACATTTCTACATTCCCACCAACAGTGAAGGAGTGTTCCTAATTCAACACATCCTCTCAGCACTTATTGTTTTCTAGTGTTTTTTTTTTAAATAATGCCATTCTATGAGGAATGAGATGATATCAAATTGTAATTTTGATTTGCATTTCCCTATAGCTAGTGATATTGAACATTTTTTCATGTGCTTTTTTACTATTTGTATTTCCTCTTGGAAGATATTTCTATTTAAGTATTTTGCCCATTTTCTAATTGGACTGTTTGCTATTTTATTGTTAAGTTGTATGACCTTTTTCTATAGCACGAAAATCAAACCCTTATCAGATATATGATTTCTAAATATTTTCTTCCATTGAGTGGGCTGTCTTTTCACCTCTTGACAAAGCATGTTGAATCACAAAAGTATTTAAGTTTGAAGAGGTTCTATTTATCCATTTTTTCTTTCATTGCTTGTGCTTTCAGTGTAAAGTTTAAGATCCACCACCTACCACCAAATCTTGAAGTTGTTTCCTTACATTTTCTTCTAGAAGTTTTATGGTTGTAGCTTTCATAATATAGGTCTTTGTTCTGTTTTGAATTAATTTTTGTATAAGGTCTGAGATAAGGGCCCTCTTTCTTTTGGATATGAATATCCAATTCTCCCAGCACCATTTGTAGAATAAACTGTTCTGTCCCAGCTGTTGGGGGGAGGGGGGGCGGGGAGGAAGGGAGCTTCACAACCTTGTCAAAAATCACATGACCACAGAAGTGAGGGTCTGTTTCTGAACAATCAATCCAGCTCCATTAGTCTATATGTATATCTTTATGCCAGTGCCATGCTGATTTTACCACTGTAGCTAGGTGATATGAATTAAAGTGCAAAAGCAAGAGTCCTCCAACTTCATTCTTCCCTTTTAAAGGTTTCTGGCTATTCGGCATCCCTTATCCTTCCAAACAGATTTGGTAATTGGGTTATCCATTTATTTTTAAAAGGCTGTTGGAATTTTTATCAGATTGCACTGAATTTCTATACCAGTTTGGGTAGAATTGACATCTTAATGATATTTAGTCTTCCAGTCAATGAACAGGGAATGTTCTTCCATTTACTTAAACCTTCTTTTATTTCTTTTAGCAATGCATTGTAGTTTTCTGAGTACAAGTCCTTTCCCTCCTTGGTTAAGTTTATCCCTAAATATTTGATCCTTTTTGTCACTATGGTAAATGGAATTTTTTTCCTGACTTACTCCTCAGGTTATGCATTACTAGTGTATAGAAACACTACTGATTTTTCATATTAATCTTGTATCCTGCCACTCTGCTAAATTCATTTATGAGCTCTAGTAACTTTGTTGTAATTTGGGTGGGGGTAGGATTTTCTAGGTAGGATCATATCATCTGTGAATAGCAAAAGTTTTACTTCTTTCCAATTAGGACACATTTTATTTCTTTTTCTTGCCTGATTGCACTGGTTAGAACCTCTAGCACTATATTGAACAACACTGGTGACAGCGGGCATCCTTGTCTTATTCCCAATCTCAACAGGAAAGCTTTTAATCTTTCACTGTTCAGTACAATGTTAGCTGTGGGTTTTTCATACATGCCCTTTATCATTTTAGGAAGTTTCATTCAATTCTTATCTTTGGGAGTGATTTTATCCAGCAAGGATGCTGGATTTTATCAAGTGCTTTTCTGCATCAATTGAGATGATCATGTGATTTTTTTCTTCTTCAATCTATTAATATGGTGTATTATGCTGATTGATTTTCTTTTGTTGAGCCACCCTTTCATGCCTGGAATAAAACCCACTTGATCATGATGAACAATTCTTTTAATATGTTTTTGGATTTAAATAGCAAGTATTTTACTGAGAATTTTGCATTTGTATTCATTAGGGAAGTGGCTCTGTAATTTTCTGTTTTCATAATATCTCTTTCTGGCTTTGGTATTAGAGTGATATTGACTTCATAGAATGAATTTAGTAGACTTCCTTCCTGTTCAATTTTTGGAAAAGTTTGAGTAAGATTGGTATTAAACCTTCTTTGAATGCTTGGTAGAATTCACCTGTGACGCCATCTGGTCCTGGGCTTTTCATTTTGGGGAGTTTTTTTTATGACTGTTTCAATGTCTTTGCTTGTGATTGGTTTGCTACAGTCTTCTATTTCTTCTAGGGTCAGTGTAGGTTGTTTGTATGTTCATAGTAATTTTTCCATTTCATCTACATTGTCTAGTTTGTTGTCATACAGTTGTTCAAAGCATCCTCTTGGGACCTCTTTTATTTCTGTGGGGTCAGTAGTAATGTTCCCATTTTCACTTCTGATTTTATTTATTTGCATCTTCTTTCTTTTTTCCCTTTTTCTGCCTGTTGTTGATTTCCAGATTTATTCCATTTTGATCATAGAAAGTGCTTTGTATAATTTTGATCATGTTAAATTTATTGAGATCTACTTTGTGACCCAACATATGCTCTATCCTGGAGAACGATCCATGAGAACTTGAGAAGAATGTATGTCCTACTCTTTTGGGGTATGTTCTGTATATGTCTATTAGATTTAGTTCATTTATCATATTATTCAAGTTCTCTGTTTCTTTATTGATCTTCTGCCTAGATGTTCTATCCAATGCTGACAGTGGTGTATTGAAGTCTCTAACTATTATCATAGAGACATCTATTTCTCACTTCAGTTTGCCAGTGTTTGCCTCATGTATTTTGGGGCTTCCTGGCTAGGTGCATATACATTTATGATTGTTATTTCTTCCTGGTGAATTGCACCTTTTATTAATATATAATGTCCTTCCTTGTCTCTAATAACAGCTTTGCTTTTAAAATCTACTTTATCCAATATAGGTATAGTTACTCCATCTTTTTTTGTTTTGGTTACTGTATATGTGAAATATTTTTTCCAGGCATTCACTTTCAATCTATTTGCATACTTGGGTCTAAGGTTAGTCTCTTGTACACAGAATATACATGGCTCATATTTACTTATCCTTTCTGTCAGTCTGTGTCTTTTGATTGGGGAATGTAATGAACTCCCTTTAGTATTTCTTGAAGGGCAAGTTTCTAATTGGCATACTCCTTTAATTTCTGTTATCTGTGAATATTTTGAACTCTCCATCATGTTTGAATGCCAGCTTTGCTGGATAGACAAATCTTGGCTGGAAGTTTTTTCTTTTAGTACCTTACCTATGTCATACCACTGCCTTCTTGCCTCCATGGTTTTGGGTGAGAAATCAGCACTTAATCTTATTGATCTTCCCTTGTATGTGATGGGTCTCTTTTGTTTTGCTGCTTTCACTATTTCAGAAGGCTATCCGATCCTTTTACCTCAGGCAGGTTAGAGCCCCTGCAGTCAGCTCTAGTGGTGGTGTTCACCGCCTTTCTCTGCCTCCTCACTGATGTAATTCCTCTCTTTACATAGGTGGCTGGACGTGACCACCACCCTGAGGCGATCCCCCTCTCCTCTCTCTAAGTCGGGGTCCCTTCCGATAATCAAGGGGGGCCCAGCTGGCTAAACTCATCACAAAAAAATCACTTGCCACTCTCCCAGACCCCTCTTCCTCGCAGGGAATCTGATGTCACACTCCCATTTGGAGCAGGGGGCTGGGTCTCCACTTAGTCTGTCCTCTCTGAGGGCCGGGTATATGTGCCCCTTCCAGCCAAACTCACTGTGAAATGAACGTGAGCCAGGAGCCCATTTATCACCTGACTTCCATAAATCTTACTCTATCATAGAGGTTACGGTAGCATCCCCTCCCCCCCGGGGTGGCTCCCGCATCTGTTTGCTCATTGTTTTTGCTCATTGTCTGCTCATTTCTTCTTTAGGAGGCACTGGGAACCAAACCCGGGACCTCCCATGTGGGAGGCAGTTCCCAACTGCTTGAGCCACATCCACTTCCTGCTCATTTTTTGTTTTTGCTTGCTGTCTGCTCGTTGTTTTTGTTCATTGTCTTCTTCACTGTCTGCTTGGGTTTTTTTGGTTTTTGTGTTTTTGTTGTTGTTGTTCATTGTCT
>JAQZBX010102514.1:0-11149 GCA_029593785.1 Cabassous unicinctus | reverse complement strand
AAAAAAAAAATGAAAATGAGAACAAAACATTTCAAAACCTATGGGACACTGCAAAGGCAGTGGTGAGAGGGAAATTTATAGCCCTCAATGCTTACATTAAAAAAGAAGAAAGAGCTAAAATTGAAGACCTACCTGCATACCTGGAGGAACTAGGAAAAGAACAGCAAACTAATCCCAAACCAAGCCGAAGGAAACAAATAGTAAAGATCAGAGCAGTAATAAATGAAATTGAGGGGGGGGAGGAAGTAGAATTGTTCTAAAACTTTTGAGATCATATATGTACAACATTTTGATTATACTAAAAGCTCTTGATTACACACTTTTGATAGATCATAAGGTATGTGAATATATCTCAATAAATCTGCTTAATAAACAAATAAATATTAGTGCAACAATTGCCAGAAATAGCTGCTATGTACAGCAGGGAAAACAGAGAGATTGAGAGGTAAAGAATTTTATTGTTTGTGTGTTTTTTGTTTATTATTATTGAAATAATGAAAATGCTTTAATAATAATTGAAGTGATGAATGCACAACTACATTATTATACCAAATACCACTGTTTGTATGCTGTGAATGAATTGCATGCTTTATTATAATGGGATTCCAAATACCATTATTTGTACACCTTGGATAAATTGTATGCTTTATTAATATGCATCAATAAAATTGATTTGCAGGAACGGAGGTGGCTTAAGTGATTGGACACCTCCATCACATGTGGAAGGTCCCAGGTTCCAGTTCTGGTGCCTCCTGAAAAGAAGACGAGCAGACACACAGAGCACACAGTGAATAGACACAGAGAGCAGAGAGTGAGTGCAAACAATGAGGGCGGAGGAATAATAAATAAATATAAATAAATCTTTAAAAAATTCATTTGTTAAAAAAAAGAGTAAACTGACTATTATTGGGTGGTATGAATAGGTGGAGAAGGTTTATGGATGTCCCTTGCTAGAGAAGTTAATCAAAATGGCTGAGACAATGTGTATAGAAGAAAAATAGGCTGAATATAATTACAGCAGTGACACCACACATACCTAAAAGCTCCAGGTTATTGAGCACTATGTTTGAGCCAGGTATGAATACCAGGACAGGGAGATAGAAGAATTCATTTAATTCATTTTTAACAGAAAACAATAGGTTGAATGTCATTGAAATTTGGATTATAATATTTGACACACTATAATAAAGAAACACAGACATGCTCAGACATAACAGCATCCTGATGAGTTAGATAGTATGCTTATTTCTGTTTCATAGATGAAGAAATTGAGGTCTACTAGTAGATTACTAGTCTAGGCTACGGCCAACATTGAAGCCAGCTGTCTGATTCTGAGGCCGTGAACTTAAACATCATTTCTTCTGCCTCCCTAAAATTAGTGTTATCCTTCTGTTGATTCACATCACCTGTTTTATTGGTATGTATCCTCATACACTTATATTTTCAGAGATCCTTGTAAAAGCCTAAGAGAGTTGACTATATGTTCATATTTCTCTAGAATCTGGGAATGTGGTCACTGACCTGGAGTCTCACTTTGCATCTTTAAATATGAATAGTAACTGTCTTACATATCTCAATTATGAGAATAGTGATATATGAAAAATATCTATGCATGTTAAAACATTGCAAATTACAAGTGGAAACTATGAAAAAGTCTGCAAAATGATGATTTAAAACATGCACAAAATGTAAAAGCAAAATCTTAGGTTATGATCTAATCATTGCATATTTATTGCTGTACTTGAGGTTATTTGCAGAATTCACCCATCTAACAAACTTTCTTTTTGTCTATCTGTCTAATCTTTTTATATATTTCTGTGTGTGCTTGTGTGTGTGTGTATGTGTGTGTACAGTATCACATGCCTGATGGTGGTACATTTCAGACAAACTATTTACATGAGTCTGAATGGAACTGAATGGTTCTTTACCAGATTACTACTGTAAGTAATAAATTAAAACTACATTTGAGATTTTGAAATATATCCCTGAATGTGTTAACTCATAGTATTGATATTACCTGTGTGACCACTCTTAATTTCTACCATGTCACTTTAAAACAATTTTGAAAAGGCAAACATTCTGCCACTCCACATACCAGATCATCTAAAACAAAGACAGCTTCACCAGAATAAACTATGAATGAATAGCTGATGAAAATGCAAATGAGGGTAAGTCCCAAATAACTTTAGAAAAAGTCTGTACTAGGATTCCTGAGCATCTCGTGAAAACATATTCAGTTCGAATTATTTATTGCTTCAGGGCTGATAATTCTTCCTTGAGGTTCTCACCTTGAACATACATAATACACAATGATGGTTAACTATGATGAACCACACTTTCCTGGAGAACCAGGGATCACATTATGTATTGGGGAATTTATATCAATTTTCTGGTTCCCTTATCTGTCTTCCTATTTGGGGAAATCATCTTTGTTCTGCACTAATTATTTCCTTTCATTATTTTTGCACACGAAAATGATATGCTTGTTTTGCATGTTATGCCTCTTGTAAGCTTTAGTCATTGATCATTTTAAAGTCCTTTTTATTTCTCATTTATCAATGTATATTGTGGTCTGTTGATCTGCTTGGTGCAAAATCCTTTAAAATACCAATGAGGCATATTTACTGTCATTTTACTGTTTGTTTTTGTTTTGTTTGTTGTTGTTTATATGTAGGTGGATAGGGATTACTCAAAAATCCTGATTTATACTTAATTAACGAAGTTAAATGCTATTTTTTTTTTTGGTGTGTAAGGATTTTTAATTTTTTTAAAGAAATATTTTAAAAGATGCTTAGATTACATAAATGTTACACAAAATTTACAGGGATTTCCATGTTCCCCACCTCCCACGCCTCCCACAACCTCCCACATAAACATCTTTCATTATTGTGGCACATCACCTGCAATGGATATACACATCCTGAGGCTTTGCCACTAAGCATGGACCATAGTTTACATTGTAGACCACACTCTCTCCCACACAGATCTGCATGTTATATCCTGATGTAAAGTGACCTATATCTGTCATTGTAATGTCACTCTGGATAATTCACAAGTTCCGAAAAAGCCCCTGTATTACAATTGCTTTTCCCTCTACCTGCCCCAAAAGTGTTCAGTGGCCACTGACTCCACATCAATGTAATTTCTTCTATTGCTTGAATCACAATATGTCTACAACAGAATACCAGTGTGTCCACTCTAGTCCATAGCTCTTCCCCCAATCCTGAGGAGTCTGGGATGGTGATGTCCACTCCACTTCCAAATGAGAAGGGGCTTATATCCCATGGATAAGATGAATGGGATTATCCTACCTGCAGCTGCAACTCTCTCCATTCCCTGGGATCGCCGTTGTCCATCATCATCTCCTTGCCAGGTGTCTCGGGTGAGTCCATTGAGCTGTAGAGTAGGAGTTGCAGCTCCAACGAGATTCCAGGCAAACCTGGCACATGGGCACGCCAAAGGCTCCAGTCTCTGGAAGTACACCTACAAACACCAGCACCACATATAGGTTTTAATAGAAGGGACTGATGTACCATGTGCAGGGAGGACTTATATGAGCCCAACACTGTTACTCTTAGGAGCACAGATTCCAAAGTATAGTCCACTGATAAGACATCAATCTCTAGAGCTATCCCCCTTATATAGGACCTGTGTGTCTCCAGAGCCCTCAGGAGCCCCTCTGTTTTCGGGTGATAGCCACTTTGGTGATCTATGAGATCCTACTGAGGTGTGCCTAAGTGTTACCTCTGGGATGACCTCCTGACTCTCTTTGAAGTCTCTTAGCCATATGAATTAATTTGACTTTACCTTTCTGCTTTTTATTCAATGTCTTTTTCAGTCATATTGCCAGTTGGCATTTGGTAGTAATCCCTAGTTGCCAGGGAGGCTCATCGCTGGGAGTCATGTCCCATGATGGGGGGAAGATAATGCATTCATATGCTGAGTTGGGCTTAGAGAGAGGCCACATTTGAGCAACAAGGAGGCTCTCAGGTGGCAACCCTTAGGCACCCAATAACAGTAGGGTAAGTGTCAATTACAAGAGCAAAGACTCATAAGGGTAGTCATCAATAACAAATACCATTTAGTGGACAATCCTCCTTTGCCAGACAGTGCCCCTGCACTTGGGGGACTGTTGCTGCTCCCTTGGAGAATGTGGCAGAGCTCTCCAGGCTGGGAATTCAGTATTCTATCATTTATTGAGTGATTCTCCACCCACTGTGACAATGCCCCACCCCTTGATCATTTGAACAATTTTATATATCTTTTATGTATATTCAGGTGAACTTCCTCCCATGAAACCCCCATCCATAACACCCCCCACCAACAATCCTCTCCCACCCCTGTTGTAACCCCTCTCTGATCCAAACCTTCCTTAAAGATGAAGCCCATATAATAGCCAAGTACAATTAATAGGAAAATGAAATAATAATGAGAAGTTTAACTCTAAGAGATAAAATACATGGAAACTTAAAAAAAAACACGCTACAAATAAAATAAAGGATTGGGATATTCAAAAAATGGGAAAAAACAAACATTTTTCCTTTTATCACTGCATTATCAGGTGTCCAGTTTGTACCATGGCACCTTCGCCCTTTCACTCCCCAGTGTTTCCCAAATTTTCATTTAATTTTCAAAGAAGTTTTAGGTCACAGCAAAGTCACACACAGAATACTAGAGACTCTCATATACCCAACCTCCTCCCCCTTTCCTCACCCCATATTAAAACCTTTTTGTATGTGGATGGTAGCATTGTAGTAACTGTTGCACAGATAATGAAACATAGCTACTAAACATTTTTAATGGTTTACAGTATAGTTTACATAATAGACAGTATGATTTAATAATTTTTGATGATATTTACAATGTCCTGTGTCCATCAGTGTAAGGTAATGAAAAACATTTCCCTGACCACTAAATACCCCCTGTTTAATCTATTCTGTTCCTCCCTCCCCATCCTCCTGGGGCACATGACACCCCCATCTTGACTTATTGGATGACAAGATTCATAGTTACATGCAACAAGAGGCCTTGATACGCTGATTGTCCTCCCTTATTAGGACCCACCCTTGCACATAACAGACTTGCACCTGTCTGTTATTGTGTGAATCAGTCCTCCCAAAGATGGGGGTCCATCTCCTTTCTACTCACCGTGTGGGTCTCCACCCAACGACACAACACATTATGACAGGATGAACACACACACTCCCCAAAAACCTACTCCAGATGTACCCCATCCTGAATGCCCCCGAACCAATACCATAAACTAGTGACACTCCCTTGTCATATTGCCATAAGAGCATTCCCACCACTGCACTGTCAACCTCATACCCACAAATCCTGTTTTCACCTTGTCCCTCTCCCATCTCTTCCCCCCCAGTATCCTGGGTATTCTAACCACCCTTCCTAATCTACCCACCTGTCTACACTGCAGTACTAAACCCAGTAATATCACTACTTACCTGTCCTATCCTTCAATATGCAACTATACTCTATCACTTTACCATAGATTATGTCCATATGGGTGATGGCTCACAACCTTCTCTTTCAGACAATGGTTCTCAGAGACTAATCACTTTCCTCAAATCATATCAGTGAGGTCATGTACTCTTCATCCTACAATGCCTGGCTTGTTTGACTCAACATAAGGTCTTCAAGATTCATCCATGTTATTTCGTGTGTTAGCACTTTATTCCTTCTTACAGCTCAGTAATATTCCATTGTATGTATGTACCACACTTTATCCATTCATCTGTTGATGGGCACCGGGGTTGATTCCAACTTTTGGCAATAGTGAACAATGCCTCTATGAACATTGGTGTGCATATATCTTTTCGTGTCTTTGATTTCAGTTCTTCTGGGTGGATTCTGGATTCCACTGGACCCAGTGGAATCGCTGGATCATACGGAAGATCTATTGTTTATTGAGGAACTGCCTAATTGTTCTCCACAGTGCCTGGACCCTTCCACAATCCCACCAGCAGTGGATGAGGGTTCCTTTTCCTCCACATCCTCTCCAACACTTATAATCTGCTGTTTTTTTAATAGCTGCCATTCTAATGGGTGTAAGATGGTATCTCATTGTAGTTTTGATTTGCATTTCCATAATAGATAGCAATGTCAAGCATTTTTTTCATGTGCTTTTTAGCCATTTGTATTCCTTCCTTGGAGAAGTGAAGTGTCTTTTCAGGTCACTTGCCCATTTTTTGAATGGGCTGTCTTTTCATTTTTGAGGTGTAGGATTTCTTCATATATGCAGGATATTAGGCTCTCTTATCAGATATATGGTTGCCAAATATTTTCTCCCATTTGGTAGGCTGCCTTTTTATTTTTTTTGATAAAATCCTTTGAAGTGCAGAAGTTTTTAAATTTGAGGAGATCCCATTTATCTATTTTTCCTTTTGCTTCTTGTGCTTTGGGTGTGAAGTTCATGAAACCATTTCCTATTACAAGGTCCTGTAGGTGCTTCCCTACATTATCTTCCAAGGTCTTTGTGGTTTTGGCTCTTATATTTAGATCTTTGATCCATCTTCAGTTGATTTTTGTATAAGGTGTGAGATGGTGTTCCTCTCTCATTCTTTTGTATATATCCAGTTCTCCAAGCACCACTAGTTAAAGAGGTCATTCTCTCCCATCTGAGTGGGCTTGGTGGCCTTGTCAAATATCAGATGACTATATATGCAAGGATATATATCAGAACTATCAATTCAGTTCCATTGGTCAGTATGTCTATCCTTATGCCAATACCATGCATATGTCTTTGGCAATTCGGGGCCTCTTACCTTTCCAAATATATTTTGTAGTTAGTTTTTCCAGTTCCTTAAAAAATACAGTGTTGATTTTTATTAGGATTGCCTTAAATCTGTAGATTAGTTTGGGTAGGATAGACATCTTGATGATGTTTAATCTTCCTATCCATGAACTGGGAATATTCTTCCATTTATTTAAGGCTTCTTTGATTTCTTTAACAGTGCTGTGTAGTTTTCTGTATATAAGTCCTTTGCATCTATAGTTAAATTTATTCCTAGGTATTTGATTCCTTTAGTTACTATTGTAAATGGTATTTTTTTCTTGATTTCCTCCTCAGACTGCTCGTTATTGGTGTACAGAAATGCTACTGATTTTTGAGCATTGATCTTATAGCCTGCAACATTACTGAACTCCTTTATAAGTTCTAGAAGTTTTGTTGAAGATTTCTCAGGGCTTTCTACATATAGGATCATGTCACCTTCAAATAATGAAATTTTTACTTCTTCTTTTCCAATTTGGATGCCTTTTGTATCTTTTTCTTGCCTTAGTGCTCAAGCAAGTACTTCTAAGACAATGTTAAATAGTAGTGGTGATAGGGGTCATCCTTGTATTGTTCCCAATCTCAAAGGGAAGGCTTTTAGGATTTCACCATTGAAGATGATGTTAGCTTTGGGTTTTTCATATATACCCTTTATCATGTTCAGAAAGTTTCCTTCTCTTCCTATCTTTTGCAGTATTTTTATCATGAAAGGATGCTGTATTTTGTGAAATGTTTTTTCTGCATTTATATAGATGATCATGTGATTTTTTTCTTTCAATCTGTTTATATGGTGTATTAAATTGATTGATTTTCTTATATTGAACCATCCTTGCATACCTGGGATGAAACCCACTTGGTCATGGTGTATAATTCTTCTGATATCTTGTTGAATTCGATTAGCAAGTATTTTGTTGAGGATTTTAGCATCTAGGTTCATTAGAGAAATTGGTCTGTAATTTTCCTTTCTTGTGGTATCTTTGTTTGGCTTTGGTATTAGGGTAATGTTGGCATCATATCATGAGTGAGGCAATATTCCTTCTACTTCTATTTTTTGGAAGAGTTTAAGCAATATTGGTGTTAGCTCTTTCCAGAATGCTTGGTAGAATTCAGCTGTGAAGCCATCTGGTCCTGGGCTCTTCTTAGTTGGGAGGTTTTTGATAAGTGAGTCTATTTCTTTACTTGTATTTGGACTGTTGAGTTCATCAATTTCTTCTTTTGTCAATGTAGGCTGTTTGTGAGTTTCTAGAAATTTGTCCATTTCCTATAAAATTATCATTCTTTTTGGCATGTAATTTTTCAAACTCTCCTCTTATGATACTCTTTATTTCTGTGGGGTCAGTAGTGATACCCCCTTGTTCATTCCTTATTTTGTGTATTTGCATCTGTTCTCTCTTTTTGTTTGTTAGTCTGGCTAAGGGTTTGTCAATTTTATTGATCTTCTCAAAGAACCAGATTTTGGTTTTATTTATTTTTTTCTTGTGCTTTCTTATTCTCTACTTCATTTAGTTCTACTCTAATCTTTGTTATTTCCTTCTTTCTATTTCCTTTATGTTTAGTTGTTGTTGTTTTTCCAATTCCTCCAGTAATGCTGTTAGGTCTTCAATTTTAGTTTTTTCTTCATTTTTAATATATGTATTTATGGCTATGAACTTCCCTCTCAGGACAGCGTTGGTTGCATCCCATAGGTTTTGATATGTTGTGTTGTCATTTTCATTAGTTTCAAGGTAGTTGCTGATTTCTTTTGAGATTTCCTCCTTGACCCACTGTTTGTGTAAGACTGTGTTGTTTAACTTCCGTATCTTTGTGCCTAATCTGTTTCTCTGGCCCTTAGTGATTTCCAATTTCATTCCATTGTGGTCAGAGAAATCACTTTGTATAATCTCAATCTTTCTCAATTCATTTTGAGTTGTTCTGTGGCCTAGCATGTGGTCTATCTTGGAGTATTATCCATGTGCACTCGAGAAGAATGTAAATCCTGCTGTACTATGGTGTAGTGTTCTGTATATGTCTATTAGGTCCAGGTCCTCTAATGTATTATTCAGTGTCTTTGTTTTTTTATTGAATCTCTGTCTAGATGTTCTGTCTAATGCTGATAATGGTGTATTAAGTCTCCCACCATAAGTGTAGAGGTATTTTTTTCTCCACTTAGTTTTTCCAGAGTTTGCCTTATATATTCTGAGGCACCCCGATTAGGTGCATAAATATTTATGATTGTTCTCTCTTTTTGAGAGATTACCTGTTTTACTAATATATAGTGTCCATCTTTGTCTCTTACATTAGTTTTGCATTTAAAGTGCATTTTGTCTGATATTAGGATAGCTAGTCCTGTCCAATTTTGGCTATTGTTGGCTCTAGTTGTTCTTACACTCTCCTCCAACTCTCTCTCCCCTGTTTTTTCCTTTCAACTTGTAGAACTTCCTTTAGTATTTCTTGAGGTGCAGGTGTCTTATTGGTATACTCTCTTAATTTCTGTTTATCTGTGAATATTTTGAACTCTCAATCATTTTTGAATGTCAGTTTTGCTGTGTAGAGAATTTGAGGCTGGAAGTTTTTTTCTTTTAGTACTTTGTGTATGTCATACCACTGTCTTCTTACCTCCATGGTTTCAGATGAGAAATCAGTACTTCATCTAATTGTGCTTCCCTTGTATGTGATGGTTCTTTTTTCTCTTGCTGCCTTGAGTATTTTCTCTTTGTCTTGAGCATTGGACATTTTGAGAAGTATATGTCTTGGTGTTGGCCTTTGGGATTTATACTGTTTGGGGTCAACTGTGCTTCCTGGACATGTATATCCATCTCTCTCAACAGGGTTGGGAAGTTTTCAGCTATTATTTCCTTCAACACTCCTTTTGTTCCCTTTTCCTTCTCTTCCCCTTCTAGGATGCCTATAATAGGCATATGCTTGTGCATTTTGTGTTGTGTGTTATATCCCTGAGTCCCTGCTGAAATTTTCTATCTTTTTATCTATCTGTTTGATTTCAGATGTATTGTCTTCCACATCACTAATTCTTTCTTCTGCCTGTTCAAATCTGCTGTTATGTGTATTCAGTGTCTTTTTCATTTCTTGGATTTTGCCTATGATCCCCATCATATCCATTATCTTTTTATGTATGTTTACAATTTCTTCGGTATGTTCTCCCAGTGTCTTCTTAATATCCTTAATCTCTTCCTCCACTTCATTAAGTTGGGCGATGATATTTGTTTGGAAATCTTTGTTTAGTTATTCTCTGTTCTGCTTCTCCTCCTGGTTTTTAGTTTGTTCATTGGACTGGTCCATGTCTTCCTGTTTCTCAGTGGTTTGTAATTTTTTGTTGTCCTCTAGTCATCATTTTATCTTGATGGGTTTATTCAGTTGATTAGCTTGTCTGTCTGCTCTAGAGTTTTATTTAGCTTGTGGTTCTGTGTGTCTAAGTTTTCTCTTTGACACTTTGTTCTTCCTATTTTATTTCCTTCTTTCTTTCTATGTTCCCTTGAAGGCAAAAGATTACGGTCAGAGGAATAGAAAGATGTGTGAAAGGAAGAAGGATACTAATAATATTGATAAAAGTTAGAAGAGGGGCCATATAAGACTTAGTAAAATGAATATTTAACTCATGTAGGCAGTGTAGAACAATAGGGAAAAAAGTGGAGTACCTACAATGGATTGGAAAATCAAATAGAAAAAAATATATATAATGATTTATAAGGCCAGAATGATGAGGAGAGAGAGAAATAGTAAAGAAAGGGTTGAAAAGGAAAAGTTAATAATAATAAAAGAAGAAGAAAACAGAAAGGATAGAATAGAAATTGATATCCTTGAAGATGTGGGCTGAGGAAAAAAGGTGGTTTGTAAGAACCACAACAGAAAGCAGAAGGCAGAAAGATGAAGGAAGGGAAAAAGATAGCATTGGGAGACAAAATCAACATAGGCAGAGGATGGGAAATCATGGAATAAGAAGCACAGCATAGAAGACACTAGCTAGCAGCACCTAATTTAAAAAAAAAAAAGGAGGAACAAAAGGGGGCTGGAGAAGAAAAGAGGAAAGAAAAGCAGGAGACAACAAATAAACAAAGCAAAACCAAACAGCCGCACAAGTAAGCATTCAAATAAGCTAAGGAAGAACAGTGTCCCTTCTTGGGCCCTGGTGGAACCTCTCAGCCTTCTTGTGTTCATCAATCAATTGCCCTGCAAGGTTCTATCTGCAGGTTTTGAGCCAGATTTTAGCGATTAAATTAAGTTAAAAAAATTTTTCTTCTTTTTTTAAAGTGACTGTCTTCTTTTCTGGCAAAATAAGGGACCCAAAAGAAGGCCTCTTCTAGACCACCTCCTTCACTGAGGGGACCCTAAATAGGCTTGTGGAAACTAATCAAGCACTTCCCACTT
>JAQZBX010102513.1:0-11150 GCA_029593785.1 Cabassous unicinctus | reverse complement strand
TATTTTGGTTTTATTATGTAACTACAGTTGTTTTTTTTTTATTTAGTGCTCATTAGAGAACTCTATATTATATTTTGAGGCAGTATGCTTAGTATACTTTTTTTGGAAAATTATTTTTATTTATTTACTTACTTTTTTATTTGAGAATTTGTGAGTTAACAAAACAGTCAGGCATACCATAATACCATACAGGATTCCCATGTATCGCCCCACCACCACCACCTTACCTCGTAGTGACACATTTGTTTCAAATGATGAAAGAACGTTGTCATAGTATTACTGCTATCTATAGTCCATAGCTTATATTTAATATATTCTATTACTAACACCATGTATTAATATTGTATATTTGTTATAGTTCATGAGAGAATGTTTTCATATTTGTACTGTTAACCACAGTCCACCATTCACCCTGGGGTTCACTGTGTTATACGGTCCTCTGCCTTGTATAATCTATCCAAAGTCTACACTAAGTGGCTCTCAGTTTCATCACAGAGATTTGCTGTCATCAGCTCAGTCAATTTCAGAATATTTTCATTATTCCACTTAGTATACTTTTTATTTTAATCTAAAAGCACATAGTAAGAGTTGCATTAAAATAAAATGGTGTTGAGAGGATTTTTTTAAACAAATCAATTTTATTGATACATATTAATAAAGCATACAGTTCATCCAAAGTGTACAATCAATGGTATTTGGTATAATCACATAGTTGAGCATTCATCACTTCAGTCATTATTAGAGCATTTTCATTATTTCAATAATAATAAAAAACAAGAAAATTCTTTACCTCTCAATCTCTATGTTTCTCCTGCTGTACATCGCTGCTATTTCTGGCTATTCTTGCCCATTTGTTTATTTATTAAGCAGTTTTATTGAGATATATTCACATACTATATGAACTATCCAAAGTGTATAATCAATGGCTTTTAGTATAATCACAATGTTGTGCATTCATCATCACAGAAAATTTTAGAACAATTTCATTACTCCAAAAAGAAAAACTCCACACCCCTTAAGCAGTCCTTCCTACATAACCACTAATCTAATTTTATCTTTATAAATTAATTTATATTTACATTTTATATAAATGGAATCATACAATATGTAGTACTTTGTGTTTAGTTTCTTTTTTTGTCTGTTATTAACATCTTGTAGTATTAACATACATTTGTTCAGTTTCAAAGAAAGATGGTCTTAAATATACAATTTTACCCATATTCATATTTCACATGCAGTTTTACTATGTTATATGGTACCATGTTACATTTTTTTAGCTTTCCTTTTAGTAATATACATGATCTTAGACTTTCCCTTTAAACCACTTTCATACCCACATAATAGTACTGCTAGTTACAAACATTATGTTGGGCTTTCACCTTTTCTATTCATTTCCAAACATAAACACACATCCTTTTTACCAACTCTGCACAAGTTAACCCTCAGCTTTCCATTCTCTAACCTCATTTTATTTTCTGGTGACTCATATTCAAGTTGTTAACTTCATGAGTTTACACAATATATTTGATTCATAGTAGTGTAATCATACAGTATTTGTCCTTTTGGTCTGGCTTGCTTCGCTCAACATAATGTCCTCCAGGTTCATCCATGTTGTCATATGCTTTACAACTTCATTTCTTCTTACAGCTGCATAATATTCCATCGTGTAAATACACCACAGTTTGTTTATTCATTCACCAGTTGATGGACACCTGGCTTGTCTCCAACTTTTGGCAATTATGAATAATGCCGTTCGTGTCACTGCTTTTAGTTCTTCTGGGTATATACCTGGTAGTGGTATTGCAGGGTCACATGGCAAATCTATATTCAACTTCCTTAGGAACCGCCAACAGTCTTCCACAGTGGCTATATCATTCTACATTCCCACCAACAGTGAATAAGTGTTCCTATCTTTCCACATCTTCTCCAACACAGGATTTTTTCAGTAAGGCTCTCATGATACTGTTAGGTTCAACTTTGACTGGTAAGCACCAAGCCCTGTGCAGAACGTTTGGTTTACAAAGATGAAGAAGAACAGACTTTTGCCTCCAGAAACTTACCTATATAATTTTGAGTGACTAATTTTTTTTTTTTTTCTTTGTATGACTAATGTTTTTAACTGAAGGTGCTGGGGAGAGAGAATGTAAGAGCTGTCTCATGAGACCATTGCTTTAGCCCTTGAGCCATAGTTCCCTGGGAAGTAGTCTACAGCATTGGCCTCAATTGTTTTTAGAGTTTATTCTGTCAGTAAGTACTGTTGAGTATGCACACATTTATGTGAATGTTTATTTTAAATTATAATTACAGTGTGACTGAACTCTGTATTATATACACTTTGTAATGTGCGAAATGGAAATTTTACAAAAGGATGAGCTAAAATAAATATAAGTAGAAGTCACAATATTGTCTTTCAGCACCCCCGTGTGTGAATAGTAACTATGCTCCTGGGGTGGAGACCATTGGTCTTAAAGTGGGACCTCTCCTCAACCCATTAGGTCTGTTAGACTCTGAAAAGATCTGTCTTATTTAGTAAAGGCAACAGAATGTAATGGTTTAGATTGAAATTCTAAACTTCAGAATTTTAATTCTGGAGTTCTTCCTAGGTTGAAATCCTGGGGTCCAAGTCCTTACTAGCTTTGAGACTTTGGGCAAGTTACTTAACCTTTCTGTGTAAAATTGAGATGATGAGAGTTCTTATCTCATTTCTAGTTTTATTGTGAAGATGTTAATATAACATATGTTAAGTTATATAAAATACTTAAATAGTGTTTGACACACTGTATTTTGGGTACTGTTAGTGGCTGATACAAAGATAATTTAGGATCTAACAGTCTGGTATGGGTCTTGTGCAGGTAAACAGGTAATGATAAAGTGGCTTAAGTTCTGTAAGCAAAGGCTTTTGGGAATGCAGAGGAGGCATGACTAGTTGTTCTTTGAGAGTTCCAGTAAGGTCTAAATAAGGAAATGACATTTGAATCAGCCCTTAAAGAAGGAGAAGAGCTTTTTCCCCCCCGGAGAGAAGGGGCTGACCTTATTGGCTGAGGATAAAGGGTATAGAAACTTGGAGACTATTGAGGGCTTGGTGAGTCGTTCCCCAGATCTGGAGGTACTGGGAACCTGGGTCAGGCCAGTGAGTTCTGGCTGGAGTTTATTTTGCGTGGTGGTAGCCAGATGGCAAGGAAGCCTGTTCCAGAACTTTTCACAGCACCACAGCTCTTTACTCTTTAGTGGCACCTACCTCATTCTGCCTTCTTAGTTATTTAAGAATATAAGCTCCTAGACTATAAGCCCTTGAGAGTTATGATTGTATCTGCATTTTTGTATTTTTATTTTGCCTAGTATGATGCCTTTTGCATCACAGTTGTATGTTTGTACATATAACTGAACTAATGGAATTATTGCCCACTGAGATAATTGACAGCTCTTTTAGTTTAGGCTACTGCAAAATAGTAAGATACGCTCTTCAGGCCTAAAGGCAAATGGTGAACAGTGAAGATGTCAAGCAGTGACATCCGAGCACCAAACTATTAATAAGGATGGCAATGACAAAAATAAGTATGTTAAAAATGGGAAGTGTATAAGTATGGGGAAGGGTTTATAAATCATTGGTCCTTCAAGGAAGGCTAAACAATTAACAAGTGGAATAGTAAGTGACCATACACTAGTGGAAAACTCATTTACGCATATTTTATGGTAAATTGGCTCTTTGTATTACTATTCAAAAGGGGGAAGAATTGTCATGTTCAGTAGCCCTTTCCATAACGTTAGGATTATAGAAGAGACATGGAAAGAAAGATTTCTCCTAGTTTGAATAGGTGTCCTCCATTTGCTCCTCCAGATTTGCTCTCCATCCTTTACCACCCTGTTCTCTGTCCTGGGAGACTGACTTACCTACATGGACTACGTCAATGGGCTTCCTTCTCTGTGGTCACACAATTTATTTCCCTGCTCCCTCCCTATTGGTGTGGCCTCTGACAGGTTATGTTCCTTGATTGAAGGTCACTGCACCATTCAAAATGGTCCTCTCTACATGACTTGCTCCATCTAGATTTGAAAATTAATTTCCCTGTCCCTTGGGCGTAGAGATGGTAACAGCTTTGTTTTCACTAGTCCCAGGTTCTACACTGTCTGTCCTTTGTGATTATCTTTATATTCTGTCTATACCTTTCTTTTTAGTCCCATTATTAAACCCTCCTTAAAGTATCCTTACTATAAGTATACCATCTCTTTCCTACTGGGACAATGACCTTGCTGATAGGATAACTCCTCAGACTTTCCTTCAAAGCCTACTCATATTCTACACATGCTCCAAAGATACTTACTTACCTGAGTCCCTGCTCATGGCAGACTTAAAAGGAACAAATTCAATGAAGAGGAGAGAGGCTACCCTAGATAAGCACACTAACAATAAGAGTCAGTGTCTTAGACTCTCCTGTGGTCCTTACCTCTGATGTACTTATCATGTGTTTTTTTTTTCCCCCTCCCCACATTTCTGGAGGGGAAAAAAGGTGCTGTAAGGGGAAAAATCACTATGATCTGGGACCACTTATCCTTGGAACAAATAGCCCTACGTAAGCCCTTGAGTTCATCACTGTATTTGGAGAGTCAATTTTCTTAAGGATCACACAGTCATGACAAGTTAAATTGCAGTTAGACATGAGGCAGGTTGTTTGGCCTAATATTGCAGAACTTGAAGGCAGACTTTGGGTTTGAAGCACAGGTTTACTGGGAAGTTATTCAAGCTCTAAAACTTGTTTTGTTTTGTTGTTTTTTTGTTGTTTTGGTGTGGTTTTTATTTTTGTTTTTAAGCTATAAAATGGGGATGATTCCTACCTAATAATGATACTGACTTGTATGGAATGCTTATTTTGGGCCAGTTACCATGCCTAGCATTATACTTGTCTTTTAATCCTCATCTCCACTGTTTTAGGTAAGTAATACATCTTATAAATTAGGAAAATTGTAAATGTAGGAAATTCCTAAATGACTCTGAGAAGTCATACAGCTAATAAATGACCAAGACTGGATTAAACCTAGATCTTTCTGACTGCAGACCCTGAGCTTTTAATCATTAAGGTAGCTATTATTATTTATTTAAAATCTGTTGGCCATCAATGAATGAGAAAATTGAACCCTCATTCTCAGCTTGGTATCACTGTAAAGTTTCTAAATTTTGTAAGATCATTTAAGTCATAAGAATACAACATTTATGGGGGGTGGGAGGAGCAATGCTTATAGATATCTAAAAATTTGTGCACTATAGAACTTTTTCTGTCTGCATCCTCTTTTTTGGGGGGATGATGTTGAAAACATTTGTTGCTTCATGTTCTGTACATACCCCTGCCTCCCCCCCTTCATCTCTTGTTAGAGTTGAGGGAGTTGAGCCAAAGTGGAAGCTTTGAGAGCTATATTGCTACAAACCTTTAATTACTTAATTACCTGCTATCTGCATGTTAATTTAGAATTGACATTTTCAGTGAGTCCTTGAGTAGAGTTAGTTTACCTTTTAGAGACAAAGTTATCCTTTGACTATCTGTTTTTTGAGGATTGAGACTTTTTAAATTGAATCATGTCTTGAACACTTGTAATGGGTTTGTCTTGATCTTTGATTTTCGAGTTAATTTATACTGGTTTGGAACCTCTTGGCTTTCCTACAGAAGGATAGAATAGAAAAATAAGCAAAAGAGATTGACTCTAAAGCAGTGGTTCTTAACCTTTTTTATTCCATGGATCCCTTTGCCAGTCAGGTGAAAACCACAGACCCCTTACTAAGTCCACACTATACTGTATATTATTTAATAAGTATATCACACCTGCACTGATGCATCCCCACAAGAATAATGTTTTTTTGAATTTTCAGTTCAAGCTCACGGACCCCCTGAAATCATGGACCCCTGGTTAAGAACCCCTGCTTTAAAGCTTGTTCTTAAATTTTAAGCCTCTTGGGGTTGGATATGTGAATCCAGACTTTATGATTATTTATTTGAATTTAATGAATGCATTTAGGCAGGAAGCATGACTTAAATGATAGTGTATAATGAATGAATGAAGCACAGGACCAAGATGAGTTAATTCATTAAGTTCATACTCTTCCAGGTTAAGGAAACTAGGAGGAGAGGAGTGGGGAAATAAGTTGTTTTCTTGCCTGCCAGTTTTAGAGTATTGTTTTGAACTCGCTATAGAACGTGATCACTTGATTATAAAGATTTGCTTCAAATCCCTGAAAGTTTCAAAGTCGATGAGAGAAAATCTCTGCCCTGGTTATTGTTTGTGCTTTGGTAAGATTACCAAGAACTGGGCCTCAGTAGTGCTGTACTGACAATTCACATGTGTAATGTGAGCTAGTGTATGTACATGACAGAGCCTGTTTCTGGATTTTATTACAGTTGCTTAAGTAGCTTTTTGCCTCTGTCTCTTGTTTCTGTCCTTGGCCCCTTGAAGGCCTTGAGGCTATCAGAAATTATAGGAGCTAGGGTCTGGGGCACCATAAATTAAACTTGTGAAATGAGTCAATAGGAGATGTGTCAATTGAATCTGGTTAAGTTCAGTTGAATTCTTTAAAGAAAAAAAAAAAGTCTTTGCTAGACATTCTGCTGGGTATTTTTCACATATGTCATCATGTAATTCTTAGAAAACCCTAGGAGAGGGTATCTTTGTTTCATAGATGAAGAAATAAGGTGCAGAGAAGTTAATTTGCCCAAGGTCACAGTTAATAAGTAGCAGGCACATGATTCAAATCTAGTTGTATCCTGGTGTTGAGTTCACTAACTATACATTGAGCTCTGGGTCCAAAACCCACTGTTCCCCCGCTGTCTATCACATAGCCCCTTTTCACTATTCTAGTGGTTTTCAGATATGTGTTCCAGAGGAGCCAAGAGCTCCTTGAAAATACTTGATTTCTCATCCCCTTTGTTCAACAACTTTCCCTATAACTCTTTTTTAAAAAAATATGTTTTAGGAATTGGTATATAATTTAAAGATTGCAGAACTAGATCTTGTTCAGAGATATTCTAAATTGGTCTTAGAGATAAAATTTTTGAAAAGGCAATAGAAACTCTCAGCAGGCTTTACCAATTCATCCCATATGTTTCCTGATCTAACCAAGCAGATGATGGCAGTGAACATCAAAAGCCCAAGAAATGTCCTTGCTAATTTTACATGGCTCTGTGAGGAGCTGTCAAATACGGATCATCAAATACAGTATATGGGCTATGCAATGAACCTTTACTTTGGAATGTGGCTCTTTAAAAATTTGCTGTAATTAAATGCAGAAATCAGAGTAAAATTCATAATAACCAAGAGCTAACAGGTATCCTTCTGTCTGCTTTTATAGCCCTGGAGTTGGCTAGACCTTTCAATTAAATTAGCTGATGGGGACAAATATGTAACCTGACCCCTCCAGCAGCTCATGTGAGATGTTAATACCAGGCATAGTACAGCTCCTTTGATAACACTAGTTTGGCCTTTTCCTCTCAGAAATGTTTCCCATAGTCTTTTGTTAATTAGCCATCTCCATGTAGAGGTCCTGCCTGCTTTTTTAATTTTTGAAGCCACAGGAGAACAGATATTTCAAATAGCAGATTTATTAATTTTTACCTTATTATCTCTAGACTACAGGAACCACACCCATGGTTTACTCTTTGAATTAACAAGTAGTTTTTAAGCTAGTTTATTGTTTCCTTACCACCAACTACCTGTTCTCCCTCTCTCCTCTTCCTCAATAAAAGCTAGAATATATGACATTTTTCTCTATCAAAAAGTTGGCAGAGTTTTCTGGTCCTTGATATTAAGAAAGTGAATCTTGTCTTTGTTTTTGTTTGCCTCCAGAGAAGTGGAGCCAACCTTGAGGGGCAGAGGCAGGCAGAAAGCGAGTGATCTTTGTGGCTGAGATGAAAGGCAGAGGTGGCTTAGAGAGAGAAGTTCAGAATGGTGAGGGAGAACTAGAGAAGAGTGCTAGTCTTAGTTCCACAGGCATTCCCCAGTAGGTGCTTAGAACTCAGCAAGTCCAGTTTTAATAAACATCCCCTAATTTGCCCTTGGTGGCAGGTCTGGCTAAGTCTTTTAAACCATACTCTTAGACCTTCTTAAATATATTACATGATACTATATCCTGCTTTAGAAAAACATCAAGGATGATCTGCATTATTAAAAAACTTTTCATACTCCCTTTTCTTTTGTTTAAATTTGGTATTTTGAAATAATTTAAACTATGGAAAAGTCACAAGAGTAGTATAAAAATTCCTGTATGAGTCCCTCAATGTCAATCTTATTTCACATTTGCATTATCATTCTCTCTCTCTTCTGTTCTCTCTCTTTATATATGCAATTATATATACATATATAATTGCATATATATAATTTTATGTAATTATTTTACAGTAATTTTAGAATAAGTTGCAGATTTAATGCCTATTTATGCTATATAGTTAAAGGTGTGTTTCCTAAAAACAAGGACATTTGACATTTCTTGTGAAGCCACAGTTCACTTATCAAATCAGGAAACATAACCTTGATGCAATATTTACTATCTAATATATAGGTCTTATTCAGATTTTGCCAATTATTCCAGTAGGGTATTTTTATAGGAATTTTTCTTTCCTAATCTAGGATCTAATCCAGGATCACAGTCTGAAGAGTCCTTCAGTCTTTTATCTTTCATGACCTTGACTTTTGTGAAAGGAAGAATGTTCCTCAATTTGCATTTGTCTTCCTCGTGAATTAGATTCAGATTATTCATTTTTGGCAGGATTTTTACAAAGTGATGTTGTATCCTTATCAGTGCATCATATCAGGAGGCACATGATGTCTATTTGCTCATTACTGACAGTGTTAACTTTGGTCACTTGTTTAAGGTGATGCCTGCTAGGTTTCTCTATTAGAATAAAGTTATTTTTCCCTTTTTAATTAATAAGAATCTTGTGGGGTGGTATTTTGGGTCCTTGTAAATATCTTGTTTTTCATCGAACTTTCACTCACTAGTTTTAGCCTCTATTAATAATTCTTGTCTGAGTCAATTATGACTATGATAGTTGCCAAATGATCTGTCATTCCTTCGTCATTTATTAGTTAGCATTCTACTGCAGAGCATTTCCTCACCCTTATTTATTATGGATTATAGGGATTCTTATTTAATTCAATGGGTTATATTGTATCTGTTAGTCATTATTTATTGTAGTGTTCAAATTTTTCCAGATTTGGCTAGTGGGAACCCTTTCTACCTGGCTCTTGTGTCCTTTTAACAAGTTCCAAACATGCTTGAGTCACTTCCTTAATTTCTACTGCAAATAGATGTTCCAGGCTCATCTCCTGAGCCTTTGAATCAGCTGTTTTATAAGGATCCCTAATTTCTTTTAGTGGAGAAAATTATGTAGAAATCAAGATCTGAGCACTGTATGTGCTCATTGCTGTTGAGGAGTCATTGCTTCTAGATTGTCTTAATGTATAGGACTAGGAAATGTCTATATGTATAAATATACACAGGCATATAAACAGACTATATATAATAAATAACATGTATATATAATAAAAACCATGTAATCCAATTTATAGAAATTTGTGCTTTTTAGAATGAATTTATTGTATAAAATCAGAAATAGGTGAAAAAATATTCATTATGTATGGATTTTTTTTTTTTCCTGGTGCATCTGCCTTGGCAAAATTTCAGAATAACTTAAGAATTTCATGTTCCAGAATTTGAGCATATTCATTTCAGTTTTTTGGGACTGTATTAATAATTTCAAATAAATCTCAGTAATTCGACGACATTTTACATTTTGAAAAAGGGTATTTGAATAAGTCCCAAGTGATGGTGTGTCTACCTTACCCAATCTCTGGTTTGAATGGCGAGTTGTCTTTTTCTTTTTTTGAGGTACTGGGCTGGGGATTGAACCTGGGACCTCATATGTGGGAAGACAGTACTCAACCACTGAGCCACATGGGCTCCCCTGAGTTGGATTTTTGGTTTGTTTGCTTGGTGTTTTGTTTTGTTTTGTTTTATTGGGAGGCACCAGGAATTGAACTCGGGACCTCTCATGTGGGAAGCAGGAGCTCAACTGCTTGAGCCACATCTACTCCCTGGTAAGTTGTATTTTTTTTTTTTTTTAAGATTTATTTTTATTTATTTATTTTCCCCCACTCCCTTGTTTTTCACTTGCTGAGTCTGTTCGTCTTCCTTGTTTCTTTAGGAGGCACTGGGAGCCGAATCTGGGACCTCCGATGTGGGAGAGAGGGGTCTAATCATTTGAGCCACCTCTACTTGCTGCTTTGTTGTGTCTCTCATTCTGTTTTTCCTCCCCATGTCTCTTATTGTGTCATCTTGTTGTGTCAGCTCACTGCGATTTTATTTATATATAATGGCCTTCTGTATCTCTTACAACATTTTTGCATTTAAAGTCTGTTTTGTCTGATATTAATACAGCTACCCCTGCTCTTTTTTGGTTACTATTTGCGTGGAGTATCTTTTTCCAACCTTTCACTTTCAGCCGTTTTGTATCCCTGGGTCTAAGGTAAGTTTCTTGTAAGCAGCATATGGATGGCTCATGTTTTTTATCCATTCTGTCAGCCTGTATATTTTGATTGGGGAGTTTAATCCATTCACGTTCAATGATATTACTGTAAATGCACTATTTACTTCCACCATTTTATTCTTTGGTTTTCATGTCATATCATATTTTTGTCTGTTTTTTTACTCTTAGTTATCCTTTCTTCTATACTTTCCTCCAAGTCTTTCTCTCCTTTTTATTTCAGGTTCTAAGGTTTCCTTTAATATTTCCTGCAAAGGTGGATTCTTTTTTTCAAACTCTCTTAGTTTCTGTTTGTTTGTAAATATTTTATACTCAACCTTCATATTTTAAGGACAAATTTGCTGGATAAAGAATTCTTGGCTGGCAGTTTTTCCTCTTTCAGTATCTTAATTGTGTCATACCACTGTCTTCTCACCTCCATGGTTTCTGATGAGAAACCCATGCTAAGTCTTACTGGGCGTCCCTTGTACGTGATAGTTTGTTTCTCCCTTGCTGCTCTGAGAATTTTCTCTTTATCTTTGACATTTGACATTCTGAGTAGCCTATGTCTTGGAGTAGGTCTGTTCGGATTTATTCTGATTGGGGTACAGTGTGCTTTTTTTTTTTTTTTTCTTTAACTTTATTTGT